>QLNU02003225.1:6984078-7010288 GCA_006491805.2 Dysdera silvatica | reverse complement strand
CAAGTGGTGCAGGCTGAGCTTTCTATTTATGTGGCAAATTAATATTTGCTGCACGGATAGAAAGGCGGAAGGGGAGGGCTAATTCACCAACCCGTCTAGCCAGCGTGGTGAAATTATGGCTAATTCCTCCATTATGTTGACACACCAGAAACCATGGCCCCTAGTCTCCAGGTGCTGGAGTGCTCCTGATCAAGGCAGCGGTCAGTGTGGCATGAAAGCAGGGGGTGCTAAGAATCACTGGAATGGCCCAGGCTGCCGTTTGTTATTGACCTTGGCTACGTTTAATGGACGATCCCTTGCTTCTGAAGCAAAACTTCAGGAATTGGAAGAGGAACTAGACAAGATCAAATGGGACATTGTAGGACTCAGTGAAGTTAGAAGAAAAGGTGAAGAGTTGGTGGAACTTAAAAGTGGACATTTGTTTTATTATAGAGGAACGGAAACTGGAAGAACAAGTGGTGTTGGCTTCTTAATCAACAAAAGAATTAAAGACTGTCTTCTGGAAGTTGAAAGTACATCAGATCGAGCAGCGAGGCTCGTTGTTCAACTAACCCAGCGATACCAACTTCAAATAGTACAGGTATATGCACCAACATCAAGCCATACCGACGAAGAGGTTGAAGAATTTTATGAAGAAATCAAAGAGTTACACACCAAAGGGAAACAACATATCAAGCTCATCATGGGGGATTTCAATGCAAGAATTGGACAACAGGAACAAGGAGAGACATCGGTTGGTAAATACGGATATGGGGAAAGGAATGAACGTGGCGATCAACTCATCGAATTTGCAGAAGCTGAAAACCTTAGCATCATGAATTCATTTTTTAAGAAGAAACCGCAAAGAAAATGGACATGGAAACACCCAAATGGGGGAACTAGTGAAATTGACTATATCCTGGCAAACAAGAAATCAATTATTGAAGATTGCAGTGTACTGAACAGATTTAATACTGGAAGTGATCATCGAATGGTGAGATGTAAAATGCACTTAAATACTAAATTAGAAAGGCAGAAGCTCATTAGGAAACAAGTATGTAAGAGGGTGGATTTAAAGAAATTAAAAGAAAATACCGAGGCATTCAAGTTGGAATTAAAAAATCGCTTTTCTGCACTGGAAGGACTTATTGAAGAAATTGATATCTCAGAAGCAAATGAAAACATTGTTAAGACAATAGTTGAAACTGCTGGGGAAATTGGTGGTGTAACCTGTAAAAAGCACAATAGCAAATTATCTGAGAAGACGAAACAGCTCATGAAAAGGCGAAGAGATATGAAGGTGGACAATCAAAATACCAGTCGCAAGATCGAGTATGTAGAACTTTGCAAAACTTTGCGCAAAAACATGAAAGAAGATATAAGAAAATTCAATTGTGAGTTAGTAAGGAAGGCCATTGAAAGCAACAAGAGCCTTAGGGTTGTTAAAGGGAGTTTGTCTATTGGGAAGAAACACATCATTGCATTAAAAGGAGAGGATGGCACCGTAACAAGAAATAGGGAAGAAATACTTAGAAGAGTTGAAGAATTCTACAGAAAACTATATGAAGGAAACAGTGGATTAAACGAAGACTCTGAGATAGTCGAAGGAACAGCTCCTAAAATCTTAAAAGAAGAAGTAGCATTTGCAATAAAAAGTATGAAGAAAGGAAGATCCCCTGGCGATGATGGCATTACATTAGATATCTTAAAAGAAGCTGGAGAACATGTAGAAGACATACTTGCAAAATTCTTTACCAAATGTCTTAACAGCGGTAACATACCAAACCAATGGGATTCTGCAACAGTAATTCTTTTGCATAAAAAAGGTGATAAAGAGGATTTGAAAAATTACCGACCAATTAGCTTGTTACCTGCTATTTATAAAATCTTCACAAAAGTGCTAACACATCGCCTGCAGAAAAAATTAGATGCAGCTCAACCAAGAGAACAAGCTGGATTTCGAAGTGGATTCAGTACAGTGGACCATATTCAAGTATTAAGAGAATTAATTGAAAGAACACATGAATATGAACTTCCATTGTGTGTTGCATTTATTGACTATGAGAAGGCCTTTGACTCTATTAAAACATCAGCAGTCATCAACTCTTTAAGATCAACAGACATTGAGGATGTGTACATTGACATGGTGAAACGTGTGTATAAAAATGCAAGTGCAAAATTTCGGTTACATAAAGATACCAAAACTATCAAACTTGGCAAAGGTGTGAGGCAGGGAGATACCATTTCTCCAAAACTTTTTACTTCAGCTTTACAGATGATTTTTCAGCTGATAAATTGGAATAACAAGGGAATAAAAATAAATGGTGAATATTTAAATCATTTGCGGTTTGCTGATGACATTGTTATTTTTTCAACGAACCCATCAGAACTCCAAGACATGGTACAGGAGCTCTCAACTAGAAGTAAAGAAGTTGGACTCAAGATGAACCTACAAAAAACTAAGATCATGTTCAATAATTTTGTAGAGGAAACAAAAATACAAGTTGACAACATTGAGCTAGAAATTGCTGATTCATATATTTACCTTGGCCAGCTGATTTCAATGGATGGCAACATTATGAAAGAACTCAACAGACGTATTAAACTTGGCTGGAGTGCATTTGGAAGAAACAGTTTTATCCTGAAGGGGAAATTGCCTTTGTGTCTAAAAAGAAAGGTCTTCAACCAGTGTGTATTGCCAGTCCTCTCTTATGGATCAGAGACATGGAGTCTAACAGTTGGAGCAATACGAAAGTTACAGACAACGCAAAGGAGCATGGAGAGGTGCATGCTTGGAATAACTAGGAGAGATCGAAAAAGAAACACTTGGGTGAGAGAGCAAACTAGAGTAGAGGACATCATTGTTAAAGTAAAAGGGCTGAAATGGCGATGGGCTGGGCATATTGCAAGAAGAACTGATCAACGATGGACAACAGAAATTCTGAACTGGATTCCAAGAGACCACCGAAGACCTAGAAAACGTCCTCAAACTAGATGGGTGGATGAAATAAGAAAACAGGTTGGGGTGACGTGGAAGCGAATTGCTCAGGATAGACTTGTGTGGAAAGCATTTGGAGAGACCTTCATCCAGCAGTGGATAGATAATGGTTGAATATGATGATGATGCCATGATGACTTATTACGTTATTTTAATCGTACTTTATGATTAGTATTTTAAATATGAATTAATATGTTAAACAATGAATATCTTTTTAAAATGTTTTAAATATAGCGTAATTTTCTTTCAATAAAATAGAACCTAAAGAATTTATTTAACGAATTTATGGAATATATTTGTACTCAAATTATCAAGTAAAATAGCAATATGTATATTCTATTAAATTATAAATTATTATTGTTATTAAAATTGTAGAGCACAATATGTGACACTATATTGAATTAATCAAGAATTTATTTTTAATGGATAATTAATATTTTTAATCCAATTTTTTCTATTACAAATTACGTTTATAATCAAACTGCCTTAACAATATGACAAAAGGAATTATGTTCCCATATGTATATCCACAGAGTTAAATTAATATATTTAGTTGACTGAGTTAAATTAATAAATTCCTTTGACCGAATAAATTAATAAATTTAATCGATCGAGTTAAATCAATAAATTTCGTTAACTAATTCCTTTTAATTTCTAATTTATTAATTGTATTCTGTCGTGACGAAGATAGCTACATTTTCAAGATAAATAAATATTTAGTAATAGAATTTGTACACAGTCTAATTTCAAATTTTGTGTTCATATGTAAATACTTATATCACTTACATCAAATGTTCCGCTTATTAAAACAAACAGATTTCTTTTTATTATTAACTAGCTGGATATAAATAGTTGATACACGCAAAAATGGCATGTCATATATAGCGTAATTTTTATTACAATATATTACAATTTTTCTGGCAATGTTCTAAACCATTGAACTTCTATTTTTGATCATTCAATAGCAGTAGCCAACTAGGTTCTTTAGATATCAACAGAGATTATTGGACAGTATTCATAAAATTTTCTGTCTTCTTAATAATGAAAGGTCCGACGATGATTTCCTCAACACTCACTCAGGTAGTTGGACGCGTAGATCTTACGCCCTATCTGAAATTACAGTGTTGCCTTCAGCAACCACTCTTCCCAGATCTCCCCACTATGCAAACTCCCAACTCCCCCTACCTAATTAATAGAGAAAAGTGACTAGCTCATCTATGATTTTTTGACACCTTAAAACGTAATCTATTTTCCTTTCTGCTTAAATGGAAATAGAAGAAAAAGAAAGTTCTACTTTAGTGCTGTGTGAAATTGTTCCGATAAAATATAAAATGATTAAAGTTACCGAAAACCGTAGAATATGCATTTATTTTGAAAATTCACTGTTGTTATATACTACATTTATATATACTGATGCTAAAAAAAGAGCTAAAATATGCAACTACATATGCATATAATTTGGGCCTTATTCATATGGGTTAGGTATGACATTTCATGCAATTTTGTATGTCAGCAATATTTTTTTCACGACAATAGTCTTCTCCAAACCACTTCATAGACAAAAGTCTGAATGACGTCATCAACTTAAACACGTCATCAAGTCGCCATAATAGAAGATAAGCTATTGGACAAATCAAGATAAGGCTATTGAAATTAATATGTGCATCATTGTTTGTCAATTTCACCATATGTGACAGTTTCATTCAGTTCGGAGCCGACGAGAGGGGAGGGGGGAAGCAGGGGCTGCACCCTGGGGGTCTGGATGAAGTGGAGGGGCCCACGCTGGCAAGGACCTATGCTTTGGGGGGGGGGACCTATGGGGTACCTGGCCCAGGAAAGGGGTCATAGGTCCTGTCGAAGTGAACCTGGGGGCCTGCATCGGCTCTCGGTGCCCCTAATTCAGGTAGGTGGAAGTTAACGTGAAGAAATAAAGTTAAACAATAATTAGAAAGAGATCGTTAGATCACTTCAAAAAGGGTTGTATCCAAATCTAGAATCTTATGCGTCAATTTCATTAAATGTGTACCTCCTATATGTCATTTATATATTATATAATATCTCCTCCCATACTCCTTCTGTGATATAATACCTCCTACATCTTATCACCCTCCTCCATTTTATTAAATATGTAAATTCTACTATATGAAATAAATTGCCAGCGAAATTTTCGTACGTGAATTAAGAAAAAGTTGTAAATGGGACGGTCCCCCTTAAGCGCGCTATTAGCTGTTGAAATCGAACATGAGCTAAAAATTAAATGATGAAATAGCCAAAAATGTAATTGCCACAAATAAACCAGAATGAATAGTTAAAATAGGTGGAGCCAAACAAACTTTAAAGGTTGAAAAATTTGAAAAATTGCGAAATAGTTGAGAGCATAAGTGTTAGAACAAAAGCAATACAGTAATCTCTGTCATTAGCGACTTTCAAAAAGTGAAACATAAAAGATATTATTCAAAATGTACGTAATTCTATAAAGTCTTTGCCGCTTTGACCGCAAGATGGCGTTGTTAAGCGGAAATAGTCTTTTATTAAGACTACGGTGAGAATTCACCGTAGTCGAGGCTATAAAAGTGAAGTTGTTTCCGTCCCTTGAAAGTTTATAAAGGGGGGAATTACCGTATTACAAAAAATCATATTGTACTGTCCATTTCGTATATTGCTTTACGTATATAGCTTGTATTGTGTTTTATACACGTCAAATTTGATTTTCTCAATCTGTACGATGTCCCAATTTTGCATAGTAACCTCCTAAATGTAGGTACCCTCTGTTGTTGGTGAAAGTGCTCTATGGAAAAAAGAAATTCGCTAGCGAGAGCGGTCGTGGTTGTCCGCACTGGCCACTTTCCACTGGCTCTATTGTAGCCAACGAAGCGTATCGCACGAGGAAATATCCTTGGCGCTTTGCTTCACCGGGCAGTACCTGGTGATCAAGGCAGGACGAATTCACCTCACACGTCGCTCTCCCAATTCTTCGCTGTGACGAAATGCACTAATTTCAAATCTTGCGAAAACTGGAAAGACTATGCACCTTGCGCATAATTATACATTTAGATTACCCGGGAACCGTACGATGTAATGACGCCAAGTTGGTACCTTTGGCGCTAGATTTTCATTTCGTCTGGCGAAAATGTAGCCAACCTTTTGAAAATGCACCAGATACAAAAAGGTGCCAATTTTCGGATAAAATATGTAAAAAATGCAGAAATTCCATAAAGAATAAAAAGAAATAGAATGGCTTTTGATTTATTTCATATCGATATTTGTTAAAGAATTTAATCTTAATCCGATTACGATTAATCTTTTCCTCTTTGAACTGGTAATTCGTTTTTCTATAATTTATCTATGGGAAAATCAATATGTGAGTTATCGGAATTTTATTTAAAAAAAGTAATTGGAAAAAAAATGAATTAATGGAAAAAATGCTTTTTTTTCCTTTTGTGCATATTTCTTTCTTTTTCTTTCTCTTTCTTAACTTTTTTTTCATACCCTTCTTACATATTTCTTTCTCTCGTCTTCCCTCTCGTTATTTTTCATATTATGATTTACTTTATTCTTTCATTTTTGTTCTCCTTTTCTCCCATTTCTTCACATATTTTATGAGAGATGCACAATTTCTCCCCCTCTCTAATTTCTAATCTTCATTGCTTTTCTCCACCACCCCTCTTGAAATGATACTATATTCTTAAAACAGTATAAATGAATTGGAATATAAATATAGCGGCTCTATATACATTCTATCTGCATATGTCAGTAACAAGAGACGTATGCAAGTGACTTTATTTACATCAACTCAATGCAAGGGGCCAAAACTCTCTTCATCGAGCTCTATTAACCACTCCTTTTATTTCAGTCCCTGAAGGGCAATGAAGAAAAGATAAAAGTTAAAATTAAGACTTGTATACTCAGATTGCGATGATAAATTTATCATATATTTATCATGGCAATCTGTTCATATGTTAGCTTTTCATTGATTTTATTCAATTTAGCATATTTTTATAACTAAAAAATATTGCATGTTTGTTTAATTGTGAACACGTTTGATCCCCAAAAGTATCGGGTTTCATATTTTATTTATTATAAATTTTAATTATATTATTATATATTTTAATTATATTATTATATATTTTATATTTTAATTATATATTTATTATATTATTTTATATTTAATTATATATTTATTATATTATTATATATTTTAATTATATATTTATGTTATTATACATTTTAATTATTATATATTTTAATTATATATTTATCATATTATTATATATTATATCATTATATATTTAATATATTTTAATTCGTTTTGGTTTAAGGCGATATGTTTCGGTATACGGAAAGTCCGTCTTCCTCAGGAAGTCCACCTTCTGGGTATTTCCGGAATAGAAAACCGGAAGTACTTGTCCGGACATCTAGTACCGGCTTCTCATGGAAGAATACCCACCAGAAAATGACTTAACTACAGAAGCGTTCGCATCTCACGGAAGAGTACGGCTACCGACGCACGATTTGAAAAGCGCGTGAATATGGGTATCTTTCTTGGTCTGTACCGTGCATCGGTACACCCCTGACCGAGCTCCCGAAAATCGGAGATTTGCACGATCACCTTCACCTGTTCTTTTCGTGCCACCTACGAGGTACACTTCGTCGATGACTAAGAACGTGGGGAGGCATCTGACCCCTGCGACCCGAGAAGGTCAAACGATTCGTGTCAGATCAATTTCAAGTGAATTTCTAGCCATTCCGTTACCCACTGAATAAGACTTAAAAAGAAGGGGAAGGAAATATGTGCAAGGCCGTCCTTAAACTGGGGCGAGCGGGGCCCATGCCCCGGGCCCTACGGAACGTACTTCTCAAATTTTTGTAATATTGAAAATTTCCCCAAAAATATTTTTACTTCAGATCTCGCATTTCGTGCCATCTAATGGTCATACATTATTCCATTTTTTTTAATTTTGCTCGTATATGCATGGGCCCCGAAATATGTATTTCCCTGGGGCCCAGCATTAGCTAGGGATGGCATTGTATGCGTATATGCGGAAATAAGCATAATTTATCGTTCATTTTATTTAATTCAAGTTTATCGTTCAATTTATTATTCTTATTATTATTTATTATTATTATTATAGTATGTTATATATTATATATAGTATATATTTATATATAGTATTTATATATATAATTATATATTTATTATTATTATTATTATTATTATTATTATTATTATTATTATTATTATTATTATTTATTATTATTATTATTTATTATTTCTTATTATTATTATTTATTATTATTTCATATTATTATTATTATTATTATTACACAATTATTATTATTTATTATTATTATTATTTATTAATTATTTATTATTATTATTATAGTTATATTCAAGTTTATCGTTCATTTAGGGAATTCATTTTTTATCCATTTCCGTTACCATTACCATCTTTGAGTCAAATTTGCATTCTGTTAATGGGCGAAGAACCTTTAAATTACCACCCTTATACGGCCATTTGAAAATCGGCCTATTAAAAGAATTATATATAGCTCCTTAAACTTTCGCTGTAATTTCGATTTATTGATTGTTAATGTATTAATATTAACTATATTAACTTCTTTTATGTTACTAGTATTTTATAGCTAATGTTAATAAGGATAAATTATGCTAACTAGCGAACAATAGTCAATAGAGTTAAATTATTATTGCTTACTTAATAAATAATACTTGATGTTGTGCTTTAATAATATTTTCAGTATTATTTATATTAATGCCGTCGAGATTAATTATGTATTTGGAAAAATTCCTTTATTGTTTGACAATATACATATTTTTTTTTAATTTTTGCTTTTCCGTCCGAATTTTATTCATATGTTCATTCGTTCCTTGTTAATCCGCATTCATATTGATTAGAATAGAGTCAATTAATTAATTAATTAATTCTATCCGGATTAGTGAAAATACGAACTATAAATTACAGGCTCGATTATTCAAATGTTACCAAATGCTGTCAAAACATAAAAAAAAAATATTCACGAACCAAAAAATAAAAAAAAATCCACAAAAATTTTATTATAGTTTACTATTAAACAACAATATTAATCAACGTTTATTGGCGTAGTGATACCAACGCCGATGTTATGGCGTGATTAGATGGTGAAACGTTCGAAAGAAAAGAAATGTACCACCATCTAATCACGCCATAACATCGGCGCTGGTATCACTACGCCAATAAACGTTGATTAATATTGTTGTTTAATTTAATCTGCGTAGTGTTCGATTTATATAAATAAAGAGTCTACCCTATATATACAGTATACTTTATATGGAATACTAGATAAAAGATTTTAAAAGAAAAACTACTTTTAAAATATTTCTTATATTATATATATATATATATATATAAGGTTCTTTTACCCCTATATTAATTATTTCTATCATCCCTTCCCATGTAGTTGAGGTCATGTTGTTATTTAACTTTCAAATATCAAATAACCTGAGATTTAATTAAAATAGGCCAATTTTTGACCGTTTCAATTCGAATATTGTGCAATAGATGGCGCTGCAACACAGCGCATTGGTTTGGGGAAAAAGTAAAACTTTTCCTTTCAATTCAATGCTTCGTGAATTGATATATATATTTTTTAAATATACCTATTAATTGGTATTCCTATTAAATTAGTTATAAATAAATGACAGTATTAATTAATATTATAAGGTTATATTGTTTGTTCATCTGAAAGTTAAGGTAACCAGAGGGACAACCTAAACTTGAACAAATTTATTAATACATAGCTATGTCATTGATTTAAAAGATATATTAAAAGAAAATTAATTAAATCATAATGAGAATGAAAGATGTATGGATCATTTATTAATAAGTAACGATAAGTAATTAATTAATAACAAAATATATTGTTCTGGTAACAGATTATGTATCTGTAGTTCTAACAAACGACCGCTATGGGATTCGGGGAGGAGGAGGAATCTTGTTCGTTTGTTTGGATTTTTTATGGCGCAAGAGCATCTGGGCTATACTGCGTCAAAAAAAAATGTAGGCAGGAGGAGGAATCAGTGCGTATTTCCCAATAGGCTATACTAGGCTATAGATTAGAGCGACAAAATTTTGTGTATTAAGTCTGATAGAACAAAATCAATACCAGACGATGATATAATCAGATGTTTTGCCGAGAAGGAAGCTAGACGTCATGCTTTCCATTTAAATACCAGTGTTCGATAGGCTTTTATTTTTTGCTAAAATTAAAATTTATTTCAATAAAATTGAATTTGATTTATTATATACCAAAAATAAATAGTGTTTCAATATAATTTAATATTATCTAATGTTTATGTTTCAATTCATGATTTTGTTTTTTAACATATTTATTGTCAATACAAAAGTTTTTGGCGTATATTGAATGTAACAATTTTTATGTTCCTACCACTGTTGAGGGTGGCAAAAATAGCCTAGGGGCGGAAAAATGGTAAATCCGCCCGTGGGAGGAGTGTAGTATATTTTGTTTGTTTGTTTGTTTAGGTGTTTTATGGCGCAAGAGCATCTGGGCTATACTGCGCCAAACACGGGTAGTATATTTTAAAGCGTCCTTTAATAAATTCGGCACAACAGGATGGTTAAAAAATAACGTACTTTATGAAGAGTCCCTGAGGAACAGTCTTTCTTACAAGATTATTTCTTTGTTAAGATGCTAATGTTATTCCCATATGCAGTAGAACCTGCCTAAAGCGGCCACCTTTGGGACTGGACTGCAGTGGTCGACATAGACAAGTGGTCACTACACACGGCAGACTTTGGTATAAGTATGACTAAGTCCCTACCAGTTCTCTTTTATAAAATGTGGTCACTTTATACAGGTGGTCAATTTACCAAAGTGATCACTTTATAAAGGTTCCACCGTACTTGATATCTTTCCACTTATTTCTTGGTCCATCTCTACCTCTTCACCCTTTTGGGTCACATAACAGTAAAATCACTTAAATTATTTCTTCTGGCATTCCTTCTACATAACCTCTCCATTCCTTATGATCTGAATCAGTAACGGATCCAAGAGGGGTGGAATTGGGGGAAATTTCCCCCAAATCCATAAAAATGCGGTGAAAATCGGTTATAACGAGCGCCTATTATAACGACCAACCGCATATAACGACGGAATTTTTATAAAGCGTTTAATTTCCTATTTATTTATTTGAATTGATAGTTAAATACGGCATCCAAAAAAAGACTTGTTTATAATACCAAACAAAATCCATATTTTCCTCGCTGTATCCGGAGACTCGTTAAATGCCGACTCATTATACGTGAGGCACTGTATTTTATATTTCCTCTACCACAAATCCCTCCCATGGTACACCTCCGGTCTAATCTATTCTATACCTTATGAACAAATCTTTATACCTTATGAACAAATCTTTATACCTTGTGAACAAATCTTTATACCTTATGAATAAATCTTTATACCTTACGAAGAAAGCTTTATACCTTATGAACAAATCTTTATACCTTATGAACAAATCTTTGTACCTTGTGAACAAATCTTTATACCTTATGAACAAATCTCCATACCTTATAATCCAAATCGCTATAGTTCATGAACCACTCACTACCTTAGGAATATCCTCATCGCCTTATGATCTAATTAGTAGGGTCCAGATTTCTATGCATTTGCATGTTTTTGCATATTTCTGCATATTTTGACTTTGTGTGCATATTTTTCATATTTTGAATATTTCTGCATATTTCTGCAAAAATTTCACAAATTTTCAAAAAGTGTGTATTTTTCTAATCCGCTTGTAATTCTTCAACCAATTAGATTAATTCGATTATCCTTTTTTTTTCAAAAAAAAAGGCTCTTTTTCTAAAAAAATTCTTTTTGAATAAAAATGAAAAAAAAAAGTGCTACAGAATATGTTTCCATTGTAAATGATATGATTAGATTATATTAAAGTTAGAAAAAATTATTTTATGAATCTTCATATTTCTGTGGCGATATTTCTCAATATGCGTAATATTTCCAAGTCAAGACAAAATGTAATATTTTTCAGCCCAAGCCATGGACGCCGGTAGGTATAGGGAAGGGTGGGCCATTGCCCCCCTCCCTATATCTCAATTTTCTTTGGGAAAAAAAGTAAAATTAAAAAGGTAGGATACAAAATTTCCACTTTTTAAGGCCTTTGCCCTCCCCTCTAGATTTCCCCCTGCCGGCGTACTTAGGTCCAATCCAATGCTTATGATGCTATACGTTGAAAAGTATCTCCGTACGTATTTCATGTGTTTTGGTGTGCATTTTGTATTAATTTTGTGCATATTCAAGGACATAACAAGGTGATTTTTTTATGCATTTCAGTACATATTGCGCAATAATTTCAAGAACACTTGCACTGTTTCAATAAATTGTTATTTTATACATTTCGAAACATCGCTTATGAGTAGGGTCCAAATTTCTATGCACTTGCATATTTTTGCACATCTTGTAATAATTTGGAGCATATTTGCGTATTATTTGGGCTAAATTTTATGCATGAAAATCCAGGCCTTACTGATTAGTGATGTAAGGAAGGGAGGTGGGCTCAAATTGGGCAGAATGTCGGGTTATTTTATTTAATGCCATATGATATGATCTGTTATAGAGATATATACTTAAGTCCCCCATAATTTTTCAGTTGCTGCGCCTCTGAAACTGGTTTAAGAATATTATGGTATTTTCTTATGTTTTTATTTTCAATTCAATCGAGAAATATATATCCATTGGTATCCAAAATTCAAAATGATCTTCGAAGGCGAACACAATTCACCCAGCTTAGGAAACGTGATATGGGGATCAGAAATGGACTAGCTGATTTTGTCTTGCTCTTCTGAACCTACCATTTGACCCACCCCTTTTTTTTTTTGCGATATGGCCCAATCCGTCATTACAGGGTGATCCAGCCCGCCCCTGAAGGGAATTTAAAACGATTTAGTTGTAGAAATTCTAACAGTCACACACAGGGACTCCTTATACCTTTCATGCCATTGTTGGTGTTTTCCTCTAGGTTGATAATGTTTGCATGTTAATTTAATACGTTTCCTTCCAAATACTGTGAATTGTTTATAATCCTGTTGGTTATCCTCTAATTTTGAACGATAGTTGACTCACTCTTATCGACCGTAGCAACTAATTCTACTTTTGCGAGCCAAAGAAAAAAAAAACTCCATAAGAATTAGACGTGAATATATACGTGAATTAAGCCACGTATGGTTGCACTCGCTGACTCAGCGGTCAAGGCAATGAAACGATAATCTGGAGGTTGTTGGATCGACTTCGGTTAGAGTATGCGTGGTAAATTTTTCTTCCACTACCCATAAATACAGATCATAGTATGAATCTCATAAATAGTGGACTGGCGAACCTTAAACGTGTTTGAACTCCGCTTAACTCTTTTATTATCATGGTCTGGGTGATAGGCGTATGCAGAAAGTTCATAAGCGGGGCTTATAGGCTCAATGGGAGGTTATAGAGCTACAATTAGCATCGTCCGATGTCAAATATACAAAATTTTATTGTAATGAGAAGTTACAATCCCCATCGACACCCCCTGCGTATGTCAATGACCTAGATATCCTCATGGTTTCAGATTTTTGAAATGGCATTTACATTTTCAAACACATTTTAGAATTCGCGAGATTTCGCTAAAAGTAATAGTAATATTTGAAGAGATCAATATGTCTTAGTATGCTTAAAATTCTTTAATTGTTTTCTAAGCCGGTTAGGTATTATTATTTTCGTTTTTGGGGTAATTTCATTTTCATTAAATTCATTTGGATGTTTCCCAGAAAGCCATGTTTGACTTTCTGGAATTCGTTATAAAAACCTTGGATAGGTGCTTATGTATGTACGATGTTTTACAATACATTAATGTTACGGTAAATTGAAATGTATTTCTTGTTGGACAGCCCCTTAGCGTTCCCCAACAATTCATCTCAACAAGGAAATGAGCTCTTCAAATGTCGTCAATTCAGCGGAAAACATGGACTCGTTACTATCTTATTAAGATGAAGTAGCGCGTCATCAAAATTTCTATTTCTGTTGCCAACAATATGGTCGCAAAAGACGGAAGAGTGCCTATAATGGTCCAGCTGGTACTATCAATAGAAAAGCAATTAGATAACGAAGCACAGCAGCACTAAAACACAACCCTCAACTATCTCTGAAACATACGGTTCTTTTTTTAAACTGGCTCAGGCAGAGTCCAGCAGCAAGCGAACCGTGTCCATGCACAACGTCCTGCACGAGCAACTCTTTACCATCTAGAATTTGCGTGTTCTCCTTACGGATTCTCAATGCAGAAGACAATGGACTTTTCCTCCAGATGACACGTGGCCACATATCACAACATATGATTATCCCTTTTGCTTGACGAAAATAGTTCATCCTGACGCGTCGGTTGTCCTCCGATAAGTTGACATGGATCTGCATTGACTCTTCAATTCCCTATGCTTTGTCGTTTGAAAGTACCATACGATTTCCTTATTGCTGATGTGATAGGCCTCCGATTCAAGCAAATCTTCCCATAGGTATTCACCATTGTTAGAGATTTGCTGCTGATGTTCTGTCCTGGTGTTAAAAGATTCGAGGAATTGGGAAGTGGTTTTGTGTGCATACCTTAAAGGAAAAAATATCATTCGCATGTAGGATTTCTTACATATGTAGCTAGAAGGAGTCGCTGGCATTCCGTTGGTAAGGGGCCTACAGGCATAATACTAGTGAAGATGTATACAAGCTCGGCGCTACCATATAGGCAAACTAGGCGGCTGCCTATGGTGGCACCACGACAGATTTTTTTTAAAGATAATACTGTAAGATGATTGAGATTAACTTGGCAATAAATAAATGGAACTGGATGGATTATTTTCGATTGAATGTCTTCACCAATATTTACTCTTCCTTACGTATATGTGCGTGTGTCTCACTTATTCATTTTCTTTCCATACCCTCAACTTCTTACTTTCTTAAATTAACAAATTTTTCTGTAACCAATTTAAATAACTCTGCAGAAAATTTTCTTATTACTGCTGTACCTTTCAGTTACGAGAACAGTATCGATATCTCTCTAGAAGATTGGAGGACACCTTTTCATTAAGATATCTTTGTACATTTTTACAAAGCATTTTTTGGGAAAATTACAAACAATTTTTTTATCATTTATTTGCGTGTTATGAGACAAGGTGTGATTATCATACTTCGTTTTAAATAGAACTATAATGAGAAGGTGGAATGTTCCGTATTTTTCACTTTTTGATTGTTGAAAGATGTATTGGGGGGTATCGATTTTTTGCGAGGGCTGTGGGAGTGCATATATCGTTCGCTTAGGGCAGAAAATTTTCTTGCGCCTGCCCTGAATGCATGGGCCCCGTGATTCTAGTTAGGAAGTGGCCTACTCTTCTTTCAAACTAATGTAAACTTGGAGCTTTTTAGAAAACAATTTTTATACTTGAATCAAGAAGAAGAAGAAGAAAACCACAGAAAGCTAAGTCACCCACTAACCTTTCTAGGCAGGACGATGTGTATGCGACCAATATTTAAAGGTTCTTTTACATATAAAAACCTTAAAAAATTAGAGTATGATGGACTTTGATTTAAAATTAAGGACACGTTAAATGTAAATTATGATTATGCATTCACATGCACACATGCAAATATATATACATATATATGCAATTTAACAACTTTTGTAAATACTCTTCAATAACTATTGTACATGCCATTTAATAACTATTGTAAATACTATTAAACAAATATTTTAAATACTATTGAACAAATGTTTTAAATACTATTTAACAAATGTTTTAAGTACTATTTGACAAATATATTAAATACAATTTAACAAATATTTTACATATTATTTAACAAATATATTTTAAATACTATTTAAAAAATATTTTAAATACAATCTAATAAATATTTTAAATACTATTTAACGAATATTTTAAATATTATTTAACGACTATTATAAGTTGTATTTAATAATTTTTAAAAATACTCTAGTTACCAGAGTAATTTGTTAAGAGTTCACAACTGACAAGAACGTGTTTACAGATCATTTTCTTTAGACACCTAATTTTAAAATGTAAAATATATCAGTGATAAAAGTGTCTGTTTCAGATTTTACGAAACGACTTCATAAAATGTAAATAACATTTATTTTGGACTATTTCATGAGTAAGAAAAGGGGGGGGGGTAAAATCTCTTTTTTTCTTCTTCTTCTGCTAACTAACCCTGATCTGAGCCGAGCCGGAACTAAGGACAGCTCAGTCGTCGAATCAGAGCGAAGCATTCAAAATTCCGAATCCGTAGAATGGTAGTTAAAAAAAGCGAAACCTGAAAATGAAACATTCGCGTTCACTGTAGCAAAAGTGAAAGGGGAAATAATAGGGATTTTTTCTTCTTTTTTTCCCTAATGTAAGTAACAGAGAAGTTAAAATAAAATTATACCATCCGTTGCACATTCATGTCAGTTGCTTCCCGAAGCCTTTTCGAGCTTCTCCGCCTAAAAATTTTCACTAAAAAAGCTATTTTATATACTCATGGCAATATCTCCTCCAAACAAATAAGAATCATTCGTGTTTCCACTAAAATAATATCACTGATATATCCTCTTCT
This sequence comes from Dysdera silvatica, assembly GCA_006491805.2. Lineage (NCBI taxonomy): Eukaryota > Metazoa > Arthropoda > Arachnida > Araneae > Dysderidae > Dysdera > Dysdera silvatica. Next base: position 6,993,655 of record QLNU02003225.1, on the reverse strand, counting down.
AATTATAGGCGTAGTTATATGAGCCGTGGGGTCCGAGCCCCTCCGCCGCCAATAATTTGAACTAAATTGAAATTTTACATACATTTTAATGTATATATATGTGTGCACATTAGATGCTTGTGTTCTCCCAATAATTTTAAAATCTTTACGTTGATGCTTCTTACTGAAGGTAAGAAGAACCAGTGTATCTCTCTCCCTCTCCCTCTCTCTCCCTCTCTCTCTCCTCCTCCTCTTTACCTCCCCCCAATGCTTTTCGAAATAACTAAATTGTTCAGTCTCATATATTTATCAGGTTGCAGAAATAAGTTTGAAGATATGCAGTAATTTCATTCAGTTAAAATAATATTTATTAAAACATTAAATATTTAGAATAGTTCGCCAAAAGATAATTAAATTACAATGCAACGTTTAAGAATTTTGGAGACGTTTATGCAGAGCATTTGTAGTACGTGTGTACACGTCGACGGTGACTTGAAGACTTGTTATTATTTTAGAATTCGAAACGCAGTTACAAATACCGTTGGCGAATATAAAAAATAAAATTATAATTATACGATATTTGAAAAATATGAATAATGTGATAAAAACTAAGTATCGCCCAAAAAACACTATGGAGGGGAAAATGAGGACGGCTCTATCCAAAAAGTTCATTTCACAATTTGAAAAAGTGTATGACGATCAACAGGCTCATCCATCCTTCTACTTATGTGTATTTATTTGAATTTTTCCATTGCACTTTGTTTGTGATCTTAAGTATACGTGTTTTATTTATTGTTACTTATGCACTTGTTAGAATTTGACATAGGCAAAAGTATACGTGTTAGAATTTGACGTGGGACCTTAGGATAAACTTTGATTTAGCAAGGGCGCCGAGAATTGGAAAGGTCTGTGAACCTTCTGTACTAAAGAAGAAATCATTAATCCCCTTTGCCCCTCTAGAATTGTTTAACTCTTACTTTTAGTTGACCAGAAAATTACTAATAAAATAGAACTTCCTTAAATTTAATAAAATAATTAACATTAAAATAATTATCATAAATATCAGTCAAATAAATTACTGTGTAGTAATATTATACATGTATAATAAAACCACATTTTACATTCTCTCATCTTCTTTCCTCTCTTCAAACATCTTTTCTCTGAAGTCCTAAATTTGGAATAAATTTATTAATTGACTATAATAACCATCTAATTCTGTGGGGTTTCCTGTATAATACGTTTGTTTATTTATTTACTTGTTTATTGATTGATTGATTGATTAATTGATTGATGGTCCCTTGAAGAAAAAAAAAACAGTTTCACTGAAGTCCTAAATATGGAATAAATTTATTAATTAACTATAATAACCAACATATTCTATAAGTTTTCCCGCATCATACATTTATTTGTTTATTTATTTATTTACTTGTTCATTGAATGATTGACGGTCTTGGAAAAAAAAAAACAGTTTCACTGTATGTATATGTTATATGATTTTCTAGCTAAGTGATAAAGTATTAATTCACATTCAACGCCAATCGTTAATTATTAAAAATTAATAATTAAGTTGATGAATTATACTGTACACAAGCTAAGATAACACCTGTTAAACTGATTAGGGTCGATTAACAAATCCTGCAGTCAAGTGTTCCATTACGCGCATGTATGTCAGTGTATTGTGTGCAGTAAACGTTCCTTGCAGGTATCGCCCGAGTTATAAACGTTCTCGAACAGGAAAAAAAAATGACGAAATAGCTACGAGGCCTTAGAGTCCATAACGCACGCGACGAGATATCGGACCATTGTATGCGGGCATCATTTAAACGAACTATTAGAAAATAGCTTTCCTCCAAATGTCAATAAAAATAATAGCATAAGTTAAAATACAATCGCCGATTCGAAAAATATCTTCACTCCCAAAAGGAAATTGTTCCACCACGCCTTCGTTAGCGATATTTACGATATCCTATCGAAATCGCATGGATTTCGCGCGCTTTTTCCCCGCATTTATCTCGTTGCCAGATTGAAGAATCTAAGCTTGGGCTCCACCCGAGCATGGTGGCTAATTGGCAACGGTTTTCCATTGTGTAGAGACACGCGTTCAGGACCGCTGTTGTTGCCATTACTTTCATCCAAAGATTATGATTTGCTCATAATACGGCACACGAACAGGAAACTACGGATGTATAAAGTGGAGAAAGTTTGCGACATGATGGACAATTAGGCATTCTTACAGAAAGCTCGACAATGGCTTGGCATCAGACTGATCCTTAAAACATCATAGCGTCCATCCATAATTACAAAACAACACACGTTGAACGATAATTACAATACGAAAATTCTTGAACTTCTAGACCAGTTCAAGGAAAGTGTTGGATCCACTGGAAGCCAACAGGAGGGAAGAATACCACGCAGGCACGAAAAAAATACTACTTATTATAAACGTCGATTACGTCAATCATTATTATTATTATTATTATTATATATTTTTGCGGTTTTCGAATGACACGAGCGGTACTATCTACCAAAGATTGTTTTCTATCTAAGAATTATTTATTCTTAATAATATCCTTTACTACAATATTGATAGTATATAGAAACACTTTTCAGGCCCGCCTTCTGAAGTTTGGTTAATTGTGCGGGAGCATATTAAATGTTTGCCAAATACTTATAATGGCTATTATTGTACGTAGTTTATATATTATTATTATTATTAGGTAATAATATACAGACTATATTTTTGATAATAGTAGTCTGTGAAGTATTATTATTAGGTATGTTCTTGCTGATTATATGTTACATGTTTTCAGTTTTGAGGAGTCACTGCATAATTTTCAAATTTTCTTCCCGCTAAAAATTGCACATGAATTTCCAATGCAGTTTCGTAGCTTGTTTTTATTATTACACGTGACTTCACACATAATAGTACAGGCCTGGAACAGGCGGAGCTAAGTACTTAAACCTTCTGCCTGTACTAGTACACAGCTTGTCTGCGAAACGTTTTTCCATGCAATTTCTTGTTCAAAACATCTTTTTTTTTTCAGCAGCTCCTACCTGCAAAGGAAATTGTTTTTATATTGTTCAGGTTGTATTAATTTAAAAGACAGACAGACAGACAGAGAGAGAGAGACAGGTAGATAGGCATGCAGACGAATGTCATAACTAGAAGCAATTTACTCAGAAGCAATAAACATTTCCTATCCGTTTAATAAAAACAATAATTTCCGATGTACTCAATTTCAATAAACTTTCGAGAAGCGATAGAGCAACTGCTCTTTTTTTTATGTCTTGCCTCCAGCCCTTTCCGTTCGCAATTTAAATGCCACACTTTACAAAAATCCACCGTCTTCTCTGGAAAATTCAATTACTGCAGTAAACGAACTGCTGGATGTTGGCAAAGTTTAAAGTCGTCAAGAATTCGATCAGAGAATCAATTACATGCCGGTAGGGTGTGGTTCGACAGGTGGGAAGAAATTGGTGGTCTCGTTGTGAAAATAAAATCCCTTGAGCTCTGTGTTCATTGACGCAGCAGCTTTGCAAACTGGAGAAGTGTTACAGATGAATCCTGATTGAGAAAAAAGGATTGAAAACTTTAAATGGTGTGCGTTTGGAATGATTGCGCTTGCTGAAGAGAAAGTTCCCTTGCAACAAGACTCGGGACCTTTTTAAGGCAAAGACTTCATTGATTCTCATAACAGAGCTGTCCCTTGAGGACAGAGGTGCGATCTGTCTCAAGCCTGCTGCGGGGCAAGACACGATGGCCCAGATGATGGTCAACGGCAAATGGTGTGTTACTGTGACACGAATTGATTTCTGTGGGATACGACCGCGCCTGTCCTCCAGGCTTTGGTACTCATTAACCCGAATGCTGTTCGTACGAGGCACACGACCTGGCGGCCGACTTTACCCACACTTTCGGACACGACACAAAGATGCAGAAGTCGAACAATAAGTTTTACAAATTACCATCTACTTCCGAGACGAGGAAAAGGAGTGAACATTGAACAAGGGCAAGGAACTCTCTCATCTTAAAGCCCTAATTGCAAAGGTGAATGTCACCCCGAGAGGGAAGCGCTCTTTGAAAATTTTTTTCCCATCGTTTGGTAGCATCCCTTGTAGCAAATTTCTCTTGTAACATTTTTCTCTGTACTTGATAAGTCTGTTTTCTTGTAACATTTCTTACATTCTTTCATAACGTATTTATATTCTCTTGTTGCATATATCTACCTTTTCTTTTAGCATTTCTGTACCTTCTCTTGTAGCATTTCTGTACCTTCTCTTGTAGTATTTCTCTACCTTCTCTTGTTGCATTTCTCTACCTTCTCTTGTGGCATTTATCTACCACCTTTCATTGGTTTCTACATTCTCGTCAAGTATTTCTCTTTATTTTTTGTGATAAATTTCTCTTGCAGTATTTCTCTATTCTCTCCTATAACAAACTCCTCTTTATCCATTTGTTCCGAAAAATAAGCGCAAAACTAAAGCGATGTGTCTTCATGTTCCAAGATTTGAATTTTCTTTTATAAAAATTTGCTACTTTATACTATATTTTTTATATGAGCACTCATACACTTTATCTTTTATATGAGTACTCATATACTTCATCTTTTATATGAGTATACACTTTATCTTTTATATGAGTACTCATATACTTCATCTTTTATATGAGTACTCATATACTTTATCTTTTATATATGAGTACTCATATGCTTTATCTTTTACATGAGTACTCATATACTTTATCCTTTATATGTGAGTACTCATATGCTTTATCTTTTACATGAGTACTCATATACTTTATCTTTTATATGAGTACTCATATGCTTCATCTTTTATATGACTACTTACGTATTCTATCTTTTATATGATTACTTATTTATTCTTTTATGAGTACTCTTATATACTTTATATTTTGTATGAGTACTCATATCATTATGCCCATATAGCTCCTTATTTGTAACTGTATTCTTTCCTGAATTAAGTAGTTTAGCACGCGTTGAGAACAAAGCTATCGTCAAGGACAGATCCAGTAAGGGGCGCAGAGACGCACCCCCCCCCACCCGAGAACAACAAATTTGCACTAATTATAAGGCTCTATATTCGTTTTGCACCCCTCCCTCCCTGAAGATATTTTCTGGACCGGTCCTCGATTAGGTATAAGTCAGATATAATAATAACGATATTAATTAACAGAATAATATTGTGGATGAAAATAAATTAATCAATCATTGAATGACTGTTCAAATTTTGCTCAGAATAATACACTACGAAGGTATTCAAAGCATTCAGTTGCACGACTGCAGAAAACAGCAATTTATGAAATGCGTCTTCCCTGGGATTCTTGTTAAACCTCAGCCCTCCGTTCCGGGCTGTGCAGTCCACCTTAATATAGAAATATTCCTGTATCTTCCAGCCGTTTAAGCTATATTACAGCTGCTTTGTTCATCCACATTTTCGTTATTTTTTTCAGATATTTTTTAGTTAATTCTCAGCTATTTATTAGTTATTTTACATCTGCATTTGTGAGATCTTTAGGCTACCTATAAACTATATTTTAGCTACCTTGGAGCTATTTTGATCTGTCTACGGGGGTTACTTTAAAGATAAACCCTGTATTTAAGAGCTGCTATTCCATGGACTTTATCGTGATTTTGTGGTTTTTTTCATTCGTGTTAAACGTGCCTGTACCATTAAGGTACAAAAGTTTTATTGCTGTTAAGCGGCACTGGTTTTGAGGCGAGAATTAGTTTATGAATAACCCAAATGGCTTCAACCTAATGCCTTTCTTTAGAAGCATCTGTAAGTGCCATTAAAATAACACTTCATCGTCTGTAATGGCAATCCAGCCTTTCTAAAAATACACCCATCCAATGTAAAAACAATTTTAAGCTAAAATGTTCTATAAAGATTGTTTCCCCATTGAATGCTTGAAGTTGTGGGATGAATCATAGAATGTGAACGATCATTCCTTAATGTGAGTAAATAAGAACGATGACTCATTCGCTCAAAAGAATGATGGCTCTCGTTTAGCAAAGGCCTCAAAAGAATAATATAGTGAGACCCCGAGAATACGTTCTTTTTAAAGAATAGAATTGATGATGAGAACTGATGAAGGAAACAATTAAATAATTTTTGCTTATAATTTCTCCACGACTCGGTGGTCCATTGGTTATAGCCATCGCCACTGAGCCAATAGGTCTGGGTTCGATTCGCGGCAAGCGTGGTTGTATATATACAAATATATCGTAGTTCAGAGGTCAGAGGTCATATCAAGCTGTAATTTCCATTCCAGACGACCCGCGCGGCCGTCTTCGGACTTAGAGTGTTAAAAATTCAGGTAAAAGAGGTAGAGTAGTCAGGTAAGACGTAGAGTATTAAAAATTCAGGTTTCATCAGATAACAAAAGAAAAACACGGCTTATGTTTTAACGTGGAAGAAACATTTTATAATATATTCAAATAAACCACCATTATGAACGTGGTTTGAAAAATGAATGGCGGAAAAAAACATGCGCACTTTGTTTTTGAAAAAACAATGGCGGAAAGGTAGCAAGAAATGACGTCACTTGGCCACTAAATAGCTTAAACAAGGCGTGAGGGATGTATGCAAGACACGGAAGACTTGGAAAGAAAATGATCAGGCATTTCATAAAAAGTGAAAGAGAAAATGTGTGTCAATTCGCTGGTCCATCGGCTAGCGCAGGTCCACGGTCAATTTAATAGCCCGGAACGATCAGCACACATCGAGGAACGGACATGCGTCACTACCCAAACAGGACGAGTGCAAGTGAAAGTCATCGAGGATTATCAGGACTTGCGAACTCCGACGAATGATCAAAATCGTCGATTGGGACATCGATGATCGCCGGTACTCGATAATCATTTTCTCCCATATCGTCCCTGACCTGCTTTTCCGACTTCGTTGACAAGCAGTGCTATTCCTGGGACCCGCAATCATCTTGGCCATGTTGAGGTAATCGACAGTCAACGAATGTCGACCTCAGCGTTTTAATTGCCACGCTTGGAGCAGATTTTTCCACAGTAATTACTCTATGAAGTAATTATTTACAGATGTGTATCATTTCATAATAATACTTCTTCTGTAACGTAATCCTCGGTAGACTAAATTCCCTATAACGTTTTCTATTACGTAATATCATATTCCACTATAAATGTGGTTCTATAGTATGTTGTTATTCTTCAGTAACTTGGTACTCTATTTGATAGTTTCTTTATAAGATACTATAATGTAACCTAGTTCTCGATATAGTAACGGCAAATCTCGGGGCCCCACCGCAATAATTTTTGTCTTCTATAAGACATTTCTTCTATAAGATATTTCTTCTATAAGATATTTGTGTCTTCTATAAGACATTTCTTCTATAAGATATTTTCATAAGATATTTGGTGTGTCTCTATAAGGCATTCTTCCTATAAGATATTCTTCTATAGATAGTTGTGTCTTCTATAAGACATTTTTCTATAAGATATTTGTGTCTTCCATAAGGTTTCTTCTATAAGATATTTGTGTCTTCTATAAGACATTTCTTCTGTAAGATATTTGTGTCTTCTATAAGACATTTCTTCTATAAGATATTTGTGTCTTCTATAAGAAATTAACCAGCGACGCATTCCAATATTTTAAACAGAACATATGTCTATTAGTCACCGTTTCTTGAGGTAGGGTTCTGGTACGAAGCGTATACTATATAGATTCAAAACTCGTCCAGATTTTATAATTTTTTGATATTGAGTTCAGTTTTAAAGGCAATGAAAACAGCTAAAGTAAATCCTTTTAATGAGTTTGCCACAGTTGGAAACCGTTCATTTTATTTTATATTTTACCTAAAGATTAAAAAAAATCCTTATTAACTAAAAAATATTATTTTTTTACTTATAAATTTTATGAAAAATAAAAGAAGACAAAAGGGGGGGCCCCCTTTTTTCTGGGGCCTCCACCTGACGGAGGTTATCAATAAGTCACTGATATAGATACATATACCTACATACTTTGTATAATTGGTATTATGTGTGTGTGTGTGTGTGTGGCCATGGATATATACTATTTTATCTATACTAATTTTATTATTTAAACCCCGTTAATTCGAAATTTTACTTTTTTTTACCCTTGATAAATCGTAATCCCGCAAAATCGAAAATCTCAATACTTCGTAATGAGTCCTTGGTCCCTTGGCATTACGAATTACCAGGATATTACTGTAAAAAAAAATATGTCCAAGAAATAATAGCTTTGTCCTCAGCTTTACAATTTCTTAAAATGTATGCACTGTAATTTCGTGTTTGTTTATTTCGTTTTGCACCTGTAATACAATTAAAGTGCACTATTTTTATAAATTGCAGTGACTTTGCATAAGCACTTTGTATAACAAAGTATTGTCCTTTATTTTTTTCTATTGTACATGCTTTATTTTATTTATTTGATATATAAATGAAGTTATATACAATAGCCGTAAGTTGACATAACGCAGTTATATATGTAACTGACATACGATTCAACCAATTCGTAACCAATTTAAAACTTCATTAAAAATTACATAAAAACACGTAAACTAATTTTAATGTGGGAAAAATATAGTTTAACAAAGTAGTTTAAAATATATCTCAAAGTTAGGATAAATGCAGAAAAAAAAGAATGTAAACCCTGTATTTTACACTAAATGATAAAAATCTCAATTTGCTAAAAAAATTTGTGCATTTTCATCGCCTTCTCTAATCTTTAGAAATTCTGCCTCCGTGTTCTAGCCAAACTGAGCTTGTAGCTTGAGCTGTAATTTCGCGGTTGGAAAATGCTTGGCTGGAAACAAATTTAATTGCGCGTTAAAATGGCAAAGAAATTGATTCGCCAGAGCAAAAATCGCTTGCAAATTTCGCTCAGGTAAATTTTTCGATGAAAGTTACAACTGTCATTTTAAAATCGCGGAAATTTCTGAAATGTCACCCCCCCAAATGTCGCTCTAAGTAAGAAGCCGTTTTGGCGTCATTGTTGTCTATTTATCTTCGTACGATAAACGGCCTCTTTTCAATGACTTCAATGCTTTCAGTCCATATTTCACGTATAATTAAAAGCGGTAGGCATTTCAGAAGCTGAGGCCTCCGTGATGGACCCTACATAATTTGCTGGTTTTGAGATATGCCTGAATTCTCTCGCTATGTGCTTCGAAGGTCATCTTTCATTGGATGACGTCCAACGTGACGTAAGTAACGACGCCATTTCTAAACACTGACGGACCAGGTAAGGTGATATCCAATAAAGGTTTTAACTGGAAGCTATCCCATGAATTTAAAAGCCAAATGAATCTAAGATGCAGAATTAAGTATAATTGAGCTGTAATTACACAATAACAACCTACATGGCTTATCAATACGATTATTCCCAAGATAATTTGAATTAGGAAAGAAATGACATATCTACACAGCGTGTTATATTCATATTCACTGAAATAGCCACAAAAGCTTATTTATTAGTATAGTTATACGTAAGATATTATTACCCTTCTCAGGGATAACACAATTGCCAAATAATGGTCAACACACAAAGCCACCGGAGCAAGTTTTTGTAATTTTTCGTAGGGAATTGA
>QLNU02003225.1:6957907-6983978 GCA_006491805.2 Dysdera silvatica | reverse complement strand
GTAGGGTAGTATGACATAGTACTCCGTAATTCCTTTAAGGCGTAGTCTTTCACGATACCTTTATAACGTAGTCCTCCATGACAGATTTTTTATGACGCACATCCCCAATGTCATAATTCTTCCATGACGTAATTTTAAAATTTCACAATTCTGAAATAATCCTAAATTTATAAAATCATTCTTCTGTAGTCCAATTTAAAAAAGAGGATGTTTATAAATTCTAAGATGGGGAAAATTAATGGCGATTATCTGAATCTTGATTTTCAAAGCACCGATTATTATCAACGCTTTGTAATATTTTGTTCGTATCTGTTCCTTCATATTTACGTACGCACATGTACGCAACATATGCATATTCACACGTATATGAACATTGTTTTCTTTTACTTTTCGTGTTTTGAAACACACATCGATTTTTTTATATTGGGTTCAAATTGGTTGGAATCTTAAAAGCAATGGAATAAACATGGAGCAATGGGACGGGGGGGGGAGTCCAGGCAAATTTTGTTAAAAGGATTTCTATAGATCTTAAAAAGGGTTTCTGTAGATCGTAAAAAGGTTTCCATAGATCGCAAAGAGTTTCAATAGATCGCAAAAAGGGTTTCTATAGATCGTAAAAAGGGGTTTCTATAGATCGTAAAAAGGGTTTCTATAGATCGTAAAAAGGGTTTCTATAGATCGTAAAAGGGTTTCTATAGACCGTGAAAAGGGTTTCTATGGATCGTAAAAATGGTTTCCATGGATCGTAAAAAGGGTTTCTATAGATCATAAAAAGGGATTCAATAGATCGTAAAGGTTTCTATAGACCATAAAAAGGTTTTCTATAGATCGTAAAAAGGTTTCTATGGATCGTAAAAAGGGTTTCCACAGATCGCAAAAAGGGGTTTCCATAGATTTTCTCATGTCGTTTCTTAAGTGTTCTTGGAACTTGTGAGCGCCTTCACATTTTGGAATGTATAGCACTGATAATCGTTATCTCATTACGACCTACCGTTTTCCTTTAAAGGTTGAAATTAATAAAGAAATTTAAAAGAGTTTAATTACTCAGAATCAAATTAAATGTTATTAAATGAAAAATAATTAAACAAGTTTTAAAAATTACAGGTAAAATAGCTACACCATTGTCCGTGAAAAACGAATTTGGTATCAAATATTTTTCCAGGTAGATAATGTAAAATCTTGAGCTTATACTTAAACGCTTTGATGTGCCCTCGTACTTAAAATACGTGGATTTTCGTATCGTAAGTGCATAAGAGATTTGTCGTAACTGCACGTAGAAGAAATCATTATGGTTACGATAAATAATTTATCGTAAATATGCAATTGGTTCCATCATATTCGTAATAATCGTAGGAGAAACTCCCTCAGTACGATAATAGCCTACCTAAAATCGCAGTGCCTGTGATGATCCGCCACACAGAATCGTTCTAAGATATTAAAAATAGCTATTAATTATATAGCTATACAAGATGAGAAATATAGCTCATATAGCTATGAAATAATCGCCTACAAAAACGAAATCGATCGCAATAGGGTGTGGATCACTTGTCCATTTCAATAACGATTGCCAATTTAAACTACACAATCGTTCATTAAAACTCGTACAATCTTAAACGAAGACTGAATTAATTTCGGAAACTACTATTTTCGTAAAAAGCGAAGTGGCAGCACCCCTGGTGGTGATTACGAAAGGTTGATGGGGAAAACAGGGAACCATATAATGATTTCTTTAGGTAAATTATAGGAAGAATCCAATGTAAGATAAATTTATTATAATTTTTTTGTTTCAACTATTTTCTCGCAGAAAAGGGATCTTTGAAGGATTGCTGGTGAATTCAAGTTGACGGATGAAGGATTAAAGCATGATAACTCAAAAATTTTCTTTTCAGAAAATCAGTCGCAATTTTAATTTTTATGTAGTACTGCGGTTTTGAAATTACAGCTTTGTGCTTAGTAGGTTCGAATTCCTGTCAAATTTACATGAAAAACCTTTTGAAACAATTTTTAGGGCTCAAGAAATTCTTGAAACCATTTTTAGAGCACAAGAAACTCTTTTGGTGAGTTAGATTAGCGAGTTAAATTGGCGAGTTAAATTAGCAAAACGCACGTAAAAATTGGCTTTCGGCGTGATTTGGCATAGGTTTTGAAATTGGCGAAGTGGGTTACCATAATTGCTACATTTATCGCTAGAATTTTCGCCAAGAAGGGGAACTGAAATAGTTCACCCAAATATTTTTTTATTGTTCAAGAAATCCTTGACGCAATTTTTATGTGTTAAGAAACTCTTTCATGTAAATTATTGTATTTACAGAGTATTGGCGCAGTAATTAAAAAATATGGAGGAACCGAGTATCTATCCCTCTCTCTCTTTAAAAACGTCAAGTGATTCGACGTCAAAGTGTGCCTTGATATCAAGGCACATTTTAATAGAAATATCAAGATACACTTTAAAAGCAGGGGCTTGTCCAACGGGGGGGCTTGAGGCACCCCCTCTTTCCCTGTGCGACTGCCACAGAACACACTGCCTTTGTTTAAATTCGCGAAATAAACGCTCGTTGCCGAGGAGTTTGACTGCATTTAGTGTTTTACCTTTAAATAAATATTATTTCTTGTTATGCGACCCCCTCAATCGACTTCACTTTTTCCTAAAAATTTGATTTCTTTGTTTAAGGAGGGCGCACTGGAACCCCTTATTCCATTGAAGAATCTACAGCCCTTACCTTTAGCCCCTCCCAAATTTTTAAACGGCTCTGTGTGAAGTCAAAGCAAGGTGTACGTTCATTAAGAGGTCCCACCCTTTACCTTCATCAGAAACCTTTAACTCATCGCTTATGAAATCGATTAACTCTGGAGAATGGACAAGAGCCATCAAGCATCAAGGTCAGAGGCAGGCCACATCAGCTGTTAAAGGAGAGTGCAATGAAGTCACATGATTACCTTGTCTGCTTCTTGCCCGCAACCGAAAACAATCCTAGCCGCAACATTCAATATATTGCTGAATTAATTTTAATAACAAACTTTCACCTCTGACCCCTATCCAGTTCGAGTAAGTGGGGCTATGTACTTAACACTTTGGCGCAGCGAGCAGATTACGTGGTAATTTTCTCAGTAATTGCAATTTATGTTGCACCCCTGTCAATTTCACATACACATTATATTCGGAGGCGAAATCAGTAGTTTTTATAAGAAATACACATTTTCTGAATTCGTGCCTTCATTATATTGCATATATAATTTTCGAAGTGCATATATTGCATCATTTTTAAAATCACATAAGCCTACATTATTAATGGACCAAAACCCTCCCGGGCTTCATGATCTGAGAAACCTATCTACAGTGCAAGAATTTTAGCTTTTATTTATTTATTTATTTATTTATTTATTTATTTATTTATTATTTTAAATATTCTAAAGAAGACTTACACAGAGCAAATTGAAATGCAAAAGATGAACATACATACATACAGACAGACAGACAGACACGACGCTACTGGAAAATATAGTAATTTCACCCACTAGCGACTTTCAAAGGACGGAAAAACGACACAAGACTGAAAAAGTCGTTATTCGGAAAGTGTTTAATTCTATAAAGCATTTTCCCGAAGTACAATATATAATGTTAATCAGAACGACGTTGTTGAGAGAAATATCAGTACGTTGAGTCAAAACCATCTGCTTTTGCACAGAAATTTCATGTGGAATACTATTCTACTAGTATGGAACTTACGCGAATTAAACAGGTAAGACTAGGAGGAACTCATGACAAAATGTTCCATGTAGGTTTCTTAAAATGTTAATATGGCGTACTATGGATCTTCCATGGCAAGTCTGTAGCTATCTCACAGATTCCTCACATTGCTGTCTACAAGACTGTTGATCTTTGAAGTTAATATAATTTCAACGTATGTTAAGTGGGGCAGTTTTGTAAATTATCCTTTAATTTGGGTGCTGCTGTATCTATACAGTTCGGAAAATTCATATCAGCCAACAAAAAATGCAAAAAACCTTTAAATACAATATATAATGTAAAAAAGAGGCTTGGGAACATGGCGCTCTGCCCGTCCCAAAGCCTGTTTCCGCCAAGAATGGGCGAGGAAAACTTTTTTATATATATATATATATAGTACTACGTGTTAGTGAGTGTGTGACTTAATATTGTTGATCCACATAAATGAATCGCAAATCAGTTGGTCAGATAACATGAACTATAGCTATTTTTTTCTCTCGTAGATATACCTGGAAGTTCTGAGTATCATCGAGCCCGGTCAAGAACTGAGGTTGTCGACCTATGACCTTTTTCTGGCCCACGAGACCTCCCACAAAAATGGCAATACACGAAGTCCATCCACAGGTAAGTCAAAAATACGTTAAAATTATTTTTCTCATTAGCACAAGTGACCTCAAATGTTTGGGGCCACACCTGTCTTGATCTAGTTCTGTCTATTTTCTGACAGATAGGCTCTGTGTTTACATCAAGAAGATCCTATATTTATCTCAGAGGCAGACTGAAGATCCTATATTGAATCTTATTTTCGCGATCCTAATTAATAAGCAGATCCAACTCCAACTATTTTAATTGGAAATACAGTCTGCTATGTAGTTTGTCGTATTTTAGGCGTTCTTTCGCATGCTCTACACGAGCCAGTTTAGTATTTTCATTTATGAAAGATTAGATGGCTCTTCGAGCACGGAAATCCATAATTTTTAATGAACTCCAAACCATACCAAAACATTAGTATGATGATTACGTCGTGAAGAAGAGTGGCAGCATCAATTTCACTGTACTCCCGGCATATGCAGTAGTTATTCGAGGTTGTTTACCATGTGCGAATACTGAATTGAACCTAAGGTAGCTTCCATCTACGAATCTAAGATCAAAGACGGATCCAGCTTGGCCACAATGATTATTTATTTCTATATCTTCATCGCTATTTTAGTAATCGCAATGCCGGTTCAAAATCAAGGTTAGAATATATAAAAAGCAGACGAACCCGTGTTCAGTTCATATATACTTCCACAGTAGGGCCTTAAATTATGCCCTATGAACAATTGTACATGGATTTTCTAGGGAAGAGGATACTACTCTTATTTGTCTTCCCTTTTCCAAAAAGTTGCATTTCATAACTAGTAAAATTTCTTCACTGGTATAACGTATAACAAAAGATTTCGCAACGTTTCGAGAAACATAATTTTCTTTATCAAACCATATCTCCATAACTTTCGTTTGTCCGTATTCTTATGGCGCAAGGACCCCACCTCAAAAATTATGATTCACAAGGGCCTACAGTTTTATAGAGAATACTAGTCTCTGTTGCCAAAGGAACCACCCTCCGGGTTATGGTGGACAAAAAAATCGCACACGCGCCAGGATACTACTAGAGTCGAACCCGGATTAGTAGCACGACAGACGAATGCGTTGCCAGACGCTACTTTGGCCCAGGAGATCTACATTTTTTCTGACCCTTTTAGGCCTAGGAAACCAACCACAGATTACAATAAGCAGTTGGCCGATAGTTTTTTTTTTTTTGCCCCGTTAGAAGTCAAGTCAAACTCGGATTAACAGCCTGCTAGGTAAACGTGTTACTACTACGACATCTGCAGAGTCCATCCTCATAATACAGTAGAACCTGCTTAAAACGGGACTGGACTGCAATGGTTACCATAGACAGGTGGCCACTATAGACAGGTGGCCAGTTTACCAAAGTGGTCACTTTACCAGGTTCCAAATGAACGATACACTGCGCAACGAATGTACTTACTTCCAGACTCGAATGTATCTGGAAATTTGTTCTGCCGAAGTCGAACGCGTCTGTATTGAAAAAATCGTGAACGATGAGATGAATTAACTACAGAACTGCATTTATGCAATCTCTATTTAAATTAATTTTACTACATACATTACATACCATCACTAAAGAGGAAAATATTGGAAATATGAATATTTTCGTACATCATTTTATTCGGATAGATGCGGGCTCAAAACACATGTGGTCACCGACGGACATGAAATTACAATATGTGATCAGTTGCTGATCTGTTCGAAAAATACCTAAATCACTTTTTAGTCCTGAATCTGGGAACTTGCACGTATTTGTAAATGATCTGTTGTCCTGAAATCATTTAAACTGCTGGCCCCCGTCAGTAGACACACCAACCGATATTTTGACGTAATACTAAAAGCGCACTCAAAAAGAAAAGTTTAAAGTTTCTCAAATCAAGTTATGGAACCTTGTAACTGAATACAAATACAGTGAAACTTGGTAAAGTGATCACCTGAATAAAGCGACCACTTTTTATAAGAGAGAACTGGTAGGGACTTAGTTATGCCTGTACCAAAGTCTGTCATCTATACTGACCACCTCTGTATAGCGACCATTACAATTCAGTCTCAAAGGTGGTTACCTTAGGAAACTTCTAATGCACCTCTTAAAAAGTCCGATTGAAACTTTCGTGTTATGTTTAATTTTAGAATAAGAAAGCGCATTGTTTTTTCGTAAGAGACAAGCTCTCACCTACATAATTTTTATATTGGCAAATGTATGTTTGTTTGGATTTTTATGGCGCAAGAGCATCTGGGCTATACTGCGCCAAACATAGCAAATGTTCTCAAAATAAACTGGTATTAAGGCTGTTAAGTGCAAAAGGAATAGATTTCTAAGAAAAGTATGCCATCAAACTTCGTTAAGACGAATTATTTTTAATACGAACCGTTTTCTGAAGTCCCGTCAGATTGTATAGCATACTATCCTTTCCGGACAAGACGAATTACTGTTAATACGAACTGATTTTATGTTCCTGCTGGTGTTCATCTTAACGAGGTTCGACTGTACTGGTATACTGCTCCAAGAGGAGCATATTAATCCTCAAAAAGGTATAAAACACTGCAGAAATAAATGATTAAAAAAATAAATGGAAAACTTTTTTTTTTAATTCTATTTTTTCGTAGTTTACGGAACTGGTGAATAAGGTTTTTAATCTTTTCTTGCAGAACGAGTAAAAGCGAAATAGATTCAAAAAGGTATTCAGGATATTCTCAAAGATCTGAATGCTTACGACAAACAATTCGAGAACACACCTCTACCGGTGAAACTGACCAGAGTAAACACCGCCTTTTCAAAAGGCGATCTTTTTTTTTTTTTTCCCGAAAAATTAGAAGAAGAAAACCGCGCCTTAACCCGATACGTTTAACCTATATCTTAACGCGTATTTTTCAAACATGAAACAATGATCCTTTTGAAGAGGCCGTCCCTTGTAAGAGAACAAGTTTAGTCTATTGCGATTCAGTGCAATTTTAAGAAAGTTGACAATAATATCTTTGTGTAAGTGTCTTGTTAGTTTACCTTCGTGCAGCGGAGCGCAAAGCCCTGTGGCCATGCTTTTATTTTATTGCTCGGTCTACTTTATTTTTAGGGTTAAATGGAAATTTAGCCGGAGTTCCTGGATCTCCAACGAGTGTAATTAATATCGACGTTGAAACCGACATACGACAATAATACCACCATAAAAGCTCGTTTTCAATAAAGAAAGTGATCACATGCGTTTATCATCAAAATTGAAAGATCTCAATCATTATACATGTTATATAATGATAATTTCCCTTTATTTTTATGTATTTTTCCTTTATTTAGTAGGAAGGCTTATTTTCTTTCTTTGAATTTAAAAATAAAGAAAGATATTTGGTGGTATTAAAACATACCACATCTGGGTCATTCGAGTTTATCGTAGTATATTTTTTTTCTGTTTTTCTAAATACGAAGTCCAATGAAATTGATCCCGTGATCAGAAAAAAGTACATAGAATACAAAAATCGAAATTTTAATTTTTAGAAGCTTCATTATGTAAAATGGAATTTAAAGATTTCTTAAAAGGAGAAATTGAACCTACACAGTGGCCGAAATTAACAAAATATCTTTTAATTTATTTAAATATTAATTAGTTAATTAGTATATCTTCTACGCCCAAGATAGCCTATAGAGTCACCTGAGATAAGGTTACCGGATATTAACCTAATTTTCCAGGCTTATCCAGGTTCGAATCTGGGCCAAGTTAACTCGAGACTTATGTCATCAGGACGCTATATTTTCAGTATGTAACTAAACCTTGTAGATTTAAAAATAAGTTCAATTGGGAATCATACGTAAAACCCTTTACAACTTATATTCTGGACAGTGGCGTAAACATGGGAGGGACTCAGGGACATTAAGCCCCCCATTGGATATCAAAACACATTATTTTCTCTAAGGCTGCATCACATAATCTCCTTCAAAAGGGCTTGAACCCCCCCCCCATGAATTTTGAATTGCTACGCTACTGATTCTTGAATAGCGGACACTTTCCCAATTGCCAGTCCCAACACTTGCTACGCCCTGACACGCCCGAATAGCGGAAAGATTCTTAGGCCCCAAGTTGACGGCCATTCAGAGGTTTTACTGTATATGCAAGTTTAATATTTTTGAAAGCCAATACCATTATGTATCTTTTTATATTTGATACTCATGTTATATGGTTCCCACTGAAGCTTAATGACAAACTATCACACTAATTCGTTGGTCGTAAGACGGGAAAAGGCATTGGCCAGACCGAATTTGAACTGACAGCCAAGAAGTCGCGGGTTCGACCCCAGAGCCAGCGGTCTCTAATCGAGTTCCACTGTACGTAGAAAATGATGATAAACCAATCATAGAAGATCATGGCTAGATTAATGAAATCATTTATTTTTTAATATTATATTATAAAAATAAATGTATTTTAAATAAATAAAATACATGGTAATAAACAAAACATTGGATCATGTCAAATATTAGACTTCATTAAAATACGCATAAATTCCACGTCAAACCACCCAAAATTTTGATGATTCACAACCCGACCTCTTTAGATTTCCCTGAAAGTTTGCCGAATTGATGACCCAATGGATGATTGAAATATCCCAAATTTTAACTTTATCCGTCAAATAGATCAAATATGGCCAATGGTCAAAAGTCACTGAAATGGGCCTGTTTTGGATTATCATGCTTTACAAAATTGACAATTTTTTTCGTTTTTAATCTACAAAGATAAAGGAGGTCACATTTGAATGAATTTTTAAAGATCTTTCTTAATATGTAATATAAGTAAGTATTATAAGTAGAAATTTTTTAAATAAAATGAACAGAATGGTTTAGACTTGAATTTTTCAAAATGGGGTCATTTTATTTTTTAAAAAAAATTATAAATTATATAACATGATATTCTACAAAAAATTTCTCAAATTTTCATGGTGGGACCGCTAGGGTTCAAGATATATTAAAAAGTTCGACTCAAAGGTAAGACTTTATTCTTATACATTGTGACCTGTCATATTTCAGACTTGTCTGTTGTTTCACGTTGCTACTTTTTTCTTCATTACTATGTCTTTCATTAAATAATATACTAATCCTTGTTCAACTGAAAACTTTCAGAATTACAATACTTATAATTTTGTAATTAAACAAAAAGAGGATAAACTTATTACTAGCAATAAAATAACTATATATATATGTATATTACAACCGTAGGGGCGCTAGTAAAGTACTAGTGCTTACTATGAATTTTAAAAAACAGCTGCAAAGCTGTTTTTCAAAATCATAGTGAACACTAGTACTTTACTGCGCCCTACGCTTGTTAAAATACGTATATAGTTATTTTATTCAGTGGCGTAACGGAAAGTCTCGGGGCCTCCCCCAATATTTTTTTGGGCCCCTTTTACGAAAATTAATTTGTATATGTAATATGAAAAAAATATATATATAATATAGTGTTGTGTATTCTATAAGAAATTAACCGGTGACGCATTCCAATATTTGAAACAGAACACATATCTCTTAGTCACCGTTTCGTGAGGTAAGATTCGGGCACAAAGCTTGTACTATAGTTTCAAAACGCGTCTAGATTTTATAATTTTCGGTTGTTGAGTTCGATTTTAAAGGCAATGAAAACAGCTAAAGCAAATATGCGTAATGAGTTTGCCACAGTTCGAAATCGTTCATTTTATTTGATATTTTACCTAAAGATTAAAAAAATCCTTATTGACTGAAGAAATATTTTTTTATTTATAAATTTTATGGAAAATAAATGACAAAAGGGGAACTCCCTCTTTGCAGGGGTTTCGGAGGTTATAAGCAAGCTACTGATTTTATTGCTAGTAATCAGTTTCTCCTATTTTTATATAATTACAAAATTATAAATATTGTAATTCTGAAAATTTTCAGTTGAACAAGGATTAGTGTATATTATAAATATTGTAATTCTGCAAATTTTCAGTTGAACAAGGATTAGTATATATTATTAAATAATATATAAGCATTTTGCTGCTTTTTTCATTATTATGTCTTTCATTAAATTTTAATGAAAGACATAATAATGAAAAAAAAGCAGTAACGTGTAATAAAAGACAAGTCGGGAATATGAGAGGTCACAATGTGTAAGAATAAAGTCTTACTTTTGAGACGGATTTTTTTTAATATCTCTTGAACCCATAGAGATCCCATCACGAAATTTTGAGAAAAGGTGTATAATATCATATTATATAATATATAATTTTTTGAAAAAAATAAAATGACCCTATTTTGAAAAATTCAAGGTCAAACTTTTCATTTTATTTAAAACAATTCCGCTTATAATACTTAGTTTTATTATATATTTAGAAAAATCTTTAAAAAATCTTTCAAATGAGATCTCTTTCACTTTTATAGGTTAAAAACGAAAAAAGTTACAGTCAGTTTTGTGAAGCACGATAATCTAAAACAGGTCCATTTCAGTGACTTTTGACCTTTGACCATATGTGATCTATTTGACGGATGAAGTTAAAACTTGGAATATTTTCAAGCATCCACTGGGTCATCAATTCTACAAAATTTCAGGGAAATCTAAAGGGGTCGGGTCAATAATGTTCGGTGCATGCATTCGGTGCATGCATTCGGTTCATGCATTCGGTGGTATGACATCCACAATAGACAATCTATGGACAGAGGCGCCGAGAGCCAATGAGGCCCCTCTGGCTCACTTCCATCGGCCCCGCCATCACCCCTTCCCTGGGCACTGGTAACTGACGTACGCAGGGGGTGTTGATGGGGTTGTAACCCCCCATTTTTGCAATGAAATTTTGTATATTTAACATAGGAATATGTGAGTTGTAGATCAGTAACCCCACCTCATTGAGTCTATAACCTCCCCCCTTATGAACTTCCTGTGTACGCATATGGCAGTGGCATAGATATTTTTCTCAGGGCCGGGTCCCCCACAACATAGATCCTTGCCAGCGAGGGGCCCCCTAGACTTCATCCAGGCCCCCCCCCTCGTCGTCCCTGTCTATGGAAATAAATAGGCGGCGGCAGTCACCCCAAAATCTGTGAGTTTCTCATCCTTTGCTTAAATAGACGTAACCGACATGGAATATCGTTTTAAACTTTCGTCCTAAAAAAATGAATGAATGAATGTGCATCTGGTTTCCGCCCTCATTTCTATAAATTCACCAAGTTTAATAATGTCTGTAAAATTGGCGCTACAAAGTTTTCTTTAAAGATTAGATTGAAAAATTAAAATATTTTTTGACTAAATTATAAAGCTTTTTGATTTCAAGAATCTAAAAAAAATTTGGATCGGATTTTTAAGCAGAATATCTTAGTAGACATTATATAGAGAAAAGGAAGCCTTGCGTACTTAGTTCCGCCCGTCTTAAAACTTTACAGCCAAGAATATTAACAATATATTTATAATAAAATAATAGTAATAATAATAACAGCAACAATTTTATGTCACAGGCGTTTAATGTATAAATTCAATAGATATTATTTAATTAAAATTTTAATATAACAGTTTCCGATTTTGAACTATTAACCTTCCGTTATTAAAATTAATTACAATGATCAATTCTTAAGAAATTATTGGTTTTACTTTTTATTAAATACAGCGTTCCCTCTCAATAACGAACACCCAAGGGACCGGACACTTTGTCCTTTAATAGAGGTGTCTTTTCTTCTGAGGTATATGTGTTGATATATATATATATATACTAGGGTCCAGAGGAATCGCCCCTTAAGAAGAGGTGTCCCTTAAGGGGGTAGCACTGCATATATTTTTTATTTATTTATGTAAAATAGCCATATTTCTGGCTATTTTAAAGCGAAAACAGCTGAAAAAAAGACTAAAAATTGGAAATTAAGCAACCTTGTAAATATGAAAACACTTCAAAAATTACATATCGAATAACATTTGCGGAGAACAGGGAAGTGGAGAAGGGTATCCAATTTCCCATTTTGTTTGGGAATTAGAAAGTAATCAAAATTGATGACCGTGGGAAAAAAATACATTGTTGTTTACACAATAATCACTTTCAATATCGCTGCTTGGAACTGGGTTTTAAAGAAAAGGAGAAAGAGAGAACTCTCTTATCTCTCCCCCTCTCTCTCTCTCCCTTTTTCGTCTAGAATTCTCCAAACTCTTCGTCAAGCGGAAATGATTATACTTCAAGGTGCAACTTGATTGACTTTCGGAAATGACGTGATTTTCGGTCACCTCGCCACTT
Source organism: Dysdera silvatica (assembly GCA_006491805.2). NCBI lineage: Eukaryota > Metazoa > Arthropoda > Arachnida > Araneae > Dysderidae > Dysdera > Dysdera silvatica. The sequence continues at coordinate 6,971,434 of QLNU02003225.1, read as the reverse complement.
CTTTCCACACGCTGAAGTGCGCCATCTCATCTGTCAATTTCCTAAAGAAGAATTAGCAGCCTATATGATCAACAAACAACAATACACTAAAACCTCTCTTATAACGGACATTTCCACATACGGTCAGATAAAAATTCCCAGGCAAGAAATTGCTTCACAATAATACCTTTCTTTCACGATCACCCCTCTTTTACGGACAGTTTTTCCCATCCAGCAAACGTCCGCTTACAAGGGATTTTAGTATAGTAATATCTATACTTTTACACACAAAAGGTTATACATTGGTAAAAACAGCAAACAAAATGGTTAATTGCAGGGGTTAAGTAATGATAGACATTACTAATGAAGGACTGCTGCTGACGCGTCCGAAAGCTTGGGTGATCTTTTTCATTGCTATTTTACCAGTGTTTAACCTTTTGTATGTAAAGTAATAATAGAATTCAACTATGATTAAGCTTTTAACACTTCATTTTTAAATGATTCATACTAGATAGTGACTATTGTCTTAAATAGAGAAAAGATGTCACGTAGTAGTAGAAATCAAACCAGTAAGCTTTGGGTTCATGCTCCAATACTTGGACTGCTTAATACCACTGAACACAGTCATGCGTATCCTTTTTCTCCTATACGTATTAGCCTAAGTAGAAAGTTTATAAGGGTGAGTTACAAGTTTATAAAGGGACGCCAGTACCTATACGCATGTTGACCAAAGGGGAGAAACTCCGTAAGCAGTAAAGAAAAGTGTAGAGGAATTATCCAAACACAATTAAATTTAGAACATGCGCATAGAAGAAAAGTGCCATGCATGGCTGTGCTCATTAGCTAAGCGGTCGAAGCATGAGGACGCTAACCCGAAGATCACCGGTTCGGCTAGAGTCGAAGTATACGACATGTTTTCCATTCTCTTCCTTAAAAACGCGGATTCCACTGTAAACCATGCAAAAGTAGAACGTCAAAATTTTTAATGTTATTTGAATAATCCCCCTCTTTATTTCTAACGAGTCCCCTCCCTTTGGTCAATAATAAAATAAAATATGGGAATCGACTGAGCAATTATGTTAATATGCGCAAAGACACACAAATTAACCGATTGCGCAGTCATTGCTTGCGCAAGGATCTGATTCAAAAGCTTCCTTTCTACAAACCGAATAACCATTTTACACATGCGTGTAAATTTGTATTCTTCCGCAGCTGTGCCACACCGTCGCTGGAAACGGTGTCCATCTGGGATATTAGGAATTCCGTCTTTAGACAGTCCAACCCGCGCATTCCTTTGTAGCGGGCACGGTCAACATCTGCCACAACCCGAAAACGCCTAGAAACGTGAACACGCAACACCGCGGACAACTACTTTATGTAGATACAAGAGAAGATAACAATGTACCTTTGTGGTGTTTCAGCAATGTTAGAGAATTCACTGAGTTTAAAAAAAAAAAAAAAAGTCTGCAAGTCGTGGCCCAGTCCTTCCCTAAACCGTGACAAGCAAGAAATGGTTCTTCGCAATATATCTTCGGATGTTTAGTCACGGGTAATTCTGCACAGTGTCAAGAGAAGTTGAGCGAAATTATAACGCGAATTTGCATAACAACTTCTGCGAAACTTGTAGCAGTTGCTGGTGCAATGCTGGAGGACTGCTATATTACATCTGCCCAGGAAAAGAGCTCCAGAGAGGAAACGGAAGGTCCATTGCGCCACAATAGAGGAGTAAATGGCACCGTTTACCACTGTCCCCGGTCGCAATAAGTGTGTGTGCGTCTGTTCGTGTGCGTCCGTAGTGCGTTACGACTCGCTGCCTTTTCAATTCTTTTAGAAGAGCTTGCGACAGATGCCTCTGAGGGCGAATTGTCCTATTCCATCCAACCAGAACATACCAGAATGTTTATTAAGGCACCCGCCCCGATCGAGATTTCGGTGCTAGTTTCAGTGCGTTATGACATTATTTGGAGGTACACATACCCCCCCCCCGGGTGCACTCGCAACATTTTAAAACGCATACTGTAGAGCAGGGGTTTTCGCCAGGGTTCCAAGGGGGGGTTCCAGTTTGATATTGAAAACAAATTGCTGAACAGTAGAGGGTATGAACTCCGAGGTGTGGATATAATAATTTTTATGCTGAAATCTTATAATTAAAAAAGCTAATGATTAAAAAATATAATAATTGAAAAAATGTGAATATTTAACATTTTTATTTTAATCGATGTTTCCTGATGTCTGAAAAGTATTTCAGGTGTTTCCTGATATCTGAAAAGTATTGCAAGGTTCCCTGAGATTTAAAAAATATTTCATAGGTTCCTTTGGGCTGCTACTGCCAAGAAATGCACAGTGTGGGGTATTAAGAACCTAAAGATATAGTGGAAGCTGGTAAACTAACCACTTTAGTAAATTGGCCACCTGAGTAAAGTGACCTCCTTTTATAAGAGAGAATTAGTAGGGATTTAGTCATGCCTGTTCCAAAATCTGTCGTATATAGTGACCATTTGTCTATGGTGATGATTGCAGTCCAGTCCCAAAGGTGGTCACTTTAGGCAGGTTCTACTGTTTATTATTATTCAATAAGTGAACAATATATGCAGTGAAATCTGTCTGTAACGTTTTCTTCTAGTCTAGACAGATCTACAGCAACTTTTCTCCAGTCCCTTAGGTATGGCCACAAATGAATTTCACTGTATATATATATATTGCAATTAAACTAAGGAAATCCTCTTATTATTAACAAATTTAGCTAATTATTAGCAAATTTAGTTAATTATTAGCAAATTTAGCTAATTATTAGCAAATTTAGTTAATTATTAGCAAATTTGGTTAAATATCGAAAAATTTAGCTAGTTAATTGCAAATTTAGCTAAATATTAGTAAATTTAACTAATTATTAGTAAATTCAGCTAATTATTAGAAAATTTAGCTATTTATTAAAAATGGCACAATACGCTCCCCCTTTTTCACCTCATCTCCACTTCCATTGGCTTCCGACGGTAAATATTTTTATTATTTCAAATTTTAGTTGGTTGGTTGGTTGCTTTTTGGTTTTACGGCTCAAAGACTACAGTGGTCATGCTGCGCCGGGACCTACTGTTTTCCGAGGAATCCGAACCTCTTAAGGCCTAGGGAACCAAACCCCGGACTACAGTGAGCAGTGCGATCTTTATGAGATCTCTGAGTAAGCGTTCTTTTTGCACTGCTGGGAGTCGAACCCGGATTAGCCGCGCAATAGGAGAACGCGTTACCACACTGCGCCACCGCAGGGCTCAAATTTTGAATGATTCACAAATGCTGTTTTGAATTGAAAGTCTTCTGCATTCTAAACGAAAAAGAATTCTTGAAAATGATTCGATATTTTAAAGATGACAACTCTCGAAAAGGCGTTCACCTTCCACACTCCCATCTTTATTTTTAATATTTATTTTTTTACCTGTCATTCGTGGTTTGAGAGGACAGGCTCTATTTAGGGTGGGGCCGCGTGGCGGAATTTTCAAAGCTCCAAAACATCTCTAGTGGCTCTGAAGAAGAGGAGATTTCCCTTACGATGGGGTGGGGCGAAATGGTTAATGGTTTGCCCTCGAAATGATAATCCTCTGCCGTGAATAGGGTGTCGACCCAGGACTTAAAGGGTGCAAGCTTTTTTTATCAAGCTTTTTTTATCAAGCTTTTTTCGCCTTCCTGAAAATTACATTCCTGACAATTCTGCATGGTTTCGTTCTTTTCCCCTCGCTGCTCTCCCTCCTCTTCATCTTTTCCCTAATTCCATAAGTATGTTGCTTTCTGTACTTTGCTCTGCTTTTGGCTCGGAGTGACCTTTGTTATCCTTGCGCCATAAAGATTCAGCCAACTATTCACTCACGTTTGAGAGTTTGAATCCCCATTAAGTATTCCTTTTGCATTTGCTGCAAATCGTGGACAATGGAAACCACAAGAAGAAGCCATTGACTTCAACGAACCGTCTATTTCTATCGTGTTTTGTATACAAAAAGATAATTTCCATTTTTGTTTTGTATGCAAAAAGATAATTTCCATTTTTGTTCTGTAGACAAAATAAATCAGTAACCTTCCAATTTTCTTTTTATATACACTAACAATAAAGATCGTTATTTGTATTTTAAATATAGAATATCAGAATTATCAAAACAAAAATGCTCATAATTTCGTTTTGTATAGTAAAATGTTCTTCGATTTTCTGCGCGAAATATAATTCTTCAAATTTGTCTTGTATATAAAAAAATACATGTTTTCAACTTTATTTTATATAAAAAAAGCAAGCCTTTTTTAATCTCGCATTATATACAAATCAAATCAAATTCTTTATTCCAACGAATCAAATACATGGTTAAGTGAGGTATATAACAAATAATTATTTCAAAATTAACTTGACTCGTCTGGGCAGCAATGTGTAAAGGCTATTATGTCAAACAAAGTCCATGCCGCCCAAAAATCGTATGACATTTAGTTAATTTTTTTGTACACAAATGCAGAATTGTTGAGTTTTCTTTTACACACACAGAAGACAATGTCTGTAATTTATTTTTGTATAGAAAATTATTAATTAAAAATTTAGTATAAAAATCAACTCTTTATGTGAAAGAGTAGATTTTTGCACATAACCACATTTGCTTATTGTGGGCATCACTTATGATTTATTATCTTACTTTCGTGACGTTGAACCTATATATAATTTTAATATGAACACTCATTAATATAATTTAATAACATAAAGTTAATATAATTTAATAACATAAAGTTAATATAAATTTAATAACATGTTAATATAATTTAATAACATAATATAATTTAACATAATAGTTAATATAAATTTAATAACATAAAGTTAATATAATTTTCAATAACATAAAGTTAATATAATTTAATAATAATAACATAAAGTTAATATAATTTAATAACATAAAGTTAATAATTTAATAACATAAAAGTTAATATAATAAGTTAATATAATTTAATATAAAGTTAATATAATTTAATATAAAGTTAATATAATTTAATATAAAGTTAATATAATTTAATATAAAGTTAACCGTTCTTATTCTGTAAACAGAACGTTATAATAATTTAATTATTTTTTAATTTAACGAATGTTTTTAAGTTTGTTCTTTAGCGATTATTTTCGGCTCGTATGATCTAGTTGAAAAACTCTTCCTGTCATCGTTAAGTTCCTCGCTCACGCAAGTTTTGTAGGAATACGCTCACGCAAGCCACCGACAACACAGAATGAAAACATTCAGATCAGCTTGGAACTGTGGACAAGGGAAAAAAAAAACAAGGTATCTTAGACCATTCCTGACACAGTCATCTGACATTAGTTACCGAACCATGATGGCCTACATCGTTGTTGAGAAAGCAGCTTTCGCTTTTTTTAAGGGGCTGTTGAAAACGGAAGGTGCAAAGGATTTCTCCGTCTCTCTGAAATGGTGACTCTGCTGTGACTCATACACGTGGCCTTCGCAGTCCAGTGTTTTTTTTTCTCATCAACCAGCAATCACCGCCATTTAAATAGACTTCTAAGGGACGGGAATTTGCCATTGGAACTTTTCACGATTCAATGGTCATTCATTATTTTTTTTTATTATTAATTCGATTCCTATATTTTGGAAATAGCTATGTGAAGGTTGATATCCGCTGTTTCATGGCTATATATATATTTTTTTTTTATAATTAATTTTTACAAAAACATTTGTAATTTCTTAAGCTTATGTAATTCACACGACAAAATATTACTCATAGAGTTATATAGGCTTTTTAAAATAAAGATAAAAAAGCTTGTTTAAAACGACCACATATAATTAGTGTTCTATGCTGTTTGTATATGCAAATTAGTATATTCGTGGCACGTATATCTTCTCTTAATGATTGAAGTGAACCATGGTAGTTTTGTGATTAGTAGTATTTTGCAATATATACAACTATATCACAATATATAGATAGTACAGGTCACGATATATAGCTAGCACAAATCGTAATATATAGATAGTACAGAGCACAGTATATAGACAGTATGGATCATAATATGTAGATAGTACAGATCACATTATACAGACAGTATAAATCAATGCATACAGACAGTATAGGTCACAGCACACAGGTAATATAGATTACAATAGGGTTTTGGAATATTATATCATTTGTCTTGCAAAGCATTGGGCAGAGTTGCCTCTGGATGTCGTCTGGTGGATTAAATTAAATTATAGCTCATCCAGTAAACTTCCCATTATATAACGCAAACAGAGAATATCTCTGAGATAACCTGAGACACTGCCCATCCTGATTAGCAAATCCTTCCTCCATGATCACTCTCTGGAAAAACGTCCATGGTAAATTGGGAGAGGCAAGGTAATTCCGTAAAGGACATGTCGGAATATCGCATAAGGCATGCCTAGAGCCATTGCGGCCAAAAATGTGTCCGCGACCTACTAATCCTGATCACGAAATGGTACTGTTCCCTTTCGACCACGACGTCCTAATAATTTTGTTCGCCCAGTGTACATGAACTTTCGCTTTCCAGGGAGGAGCAAGAGCTCCATCTTCTGGAATCTGCAACTCCAATCGAACGTCATAATTCAAAAGATTATCATCATCATTATTTTAAGGGTCAGGTTGATAGAATAGTCACTTCGAGATTTGGTCTTTGCAAGCAGTAATTTGTACAAAATTAGGTCGCTTGCGAAGGGTAGGAGGCCGATCCCCACCTCGACCTTTTTATTGCGACCACTGATGCACTGTTGCGGTTGGCGTTAGGATTTAATACTGTACGTGCATCCTACTTCAAGAAGACAATAGGAGCAGATAGCCTCGCCACCGCGTGGTCTTATTATCTCTGGAGGTGGAAAGAGGTGTGTAAGCTTTAAGAAGAACGCTCTTAAGGGTAAGCTTCCAGACCAGCCCTTCGCCTTTCACCAGGCAGTCATTGTTATTCAACGATTAGGGCATATTATTAAGGCTCCACAATGCTTTCTCCCCGTGCCTGTTAACGAACGATTGTTACGGGCAGCTCCTGTGGTCGTGGTGAAATTCGAGATCGAGGTTTAGGGCATTTGGTTTAGTTTTGCTGGTAATAGTCTAACCACTCTCTGATTAAGGTGGGTTTGTTTTAGCTGACTTGAAACGGGCGGCAAGTTCGGAAATCGATCTGTGATATGATTGACCTTTTCGTCGCTGAACCCTCACACGATAAGTAGGTTGTTTGCTGATTCGATTACTGGTTAGTTTCGGCATTTCGTAATCCATTTCCGATAAGCAATGTTAAAAATCTCTGTAGCATCTGACGTATATATCTGTCTTGGCCAGTGCCGGGGTTACGTGTAGGCCAACTGAGTCCAGATCTAGGGGGGCTTCAAAATTTTCATGCCCCCCGGGGCCTTGTATAATTTAAATTTTAACTTTAATTTAGTCTTAACTTTGGACCTGAAACATTCATTTATTTCTATGTTTGCATATACACAGATTATTAACCACCATACAACCTGAGGGTACTTTTTTGCATAAAAATAACGATGTCGATAAATTTTAATTCAGCCCATACCACAGTCACATGAACACACTTTAAATATCTGAATGGCATGTAAAGACATAACAGTCAGAAAATTTTCTATTTGCTACTTGATCTCTTCCTTTGAAGCTGCTGTCAATTTACAACAGTAGATGCAAATTCCGCTGCAAAATCGGAGCTTTAATAGAAACTCCAAAGTTTTATATTTTTTAAATTTTTTCAGAACTCCCGCAGTTGGATAGGCCACGTTTCTTAGGGGCCTATTGTATCCTTTCAGCCTAGAATTCATAAAAACCATAAAAATCCAGGACTAGTTTTGGTTATTGTCTGAACTGGATTCGACATTTAGGGGGCCGTAGCCTCCTTCAATCTCCTCTCAATATTCAGTACATAGAATTTCAGTAATAATTAGTGAATTTCACAGTCATAGAATAATTAGTACATAGAATTTCCCTCAGTCATAGAACACTAGAATTTCAGCCAGGAATACCTCATATTACAGAATTTCAGTCATAGAATAATTAGTACATAGAATTCCCCAGTCATAGAATAATTAGTACATAGAATTTCAGTCATAGAATAATTAGTTATTAGAATCTCAGTCATAGAATAATTAGTACATAGAATTTCAGTCATAGAATAATTAGTACATAGAATTGCCAGTCATAGAATAATGAACATAGAATTTCCAAATATAGAATAATTAGTACATAGAATTTCAGTCATAGAATATTTCAGTACATAGAATTTCAGTAATAGAATAATTAGTACATAAAATCGTCAGAGAGATAAAAGAAAGGGGTTCAGTTCTCTAATCTTTTAATTACGCCTTTGAGTTTGACATTGAAATTGTTTTCATACTAGGTTTTAATCCGCGAATTTCAATGCAAGACACCACATCAGGAAGGTTTCAGAATTCTAGACGCCCCTTTTACAGAGGGCCTGTAGAAATGTACATATTTTGTAATATATTTTGCGAAGAGAAATATGCGTTTTATCAGGCACTATATGGCCCTGCAATCGCTCATCAGATAGCTCTGTAATCATATTTTATAAACAGGCTTAAAAATAAACTTAGTAAGGACAGATGGGATAAAAGTACGTTCGACTCAAATATGAATCTTACATTCTATTAACAATTTCTCGAAGTGGTAATAGTATTTTCATTCAAGAAAATTATATTGAAAAATACCATTTATTACTTTTCCTCCCAAAAAGAAAATAAATTCGTTGGAATATAAATAAATATCTATACAATTTTAAGTATTTTTAAAAATTTATTGAAAAGGTGAGGGTTCTATATGCAGAGGTATATGACATCAATATGTACTCTACAAAAAAGCCAAATTGTACTCATTCGATACAATTTAACAATAAGTAGAACCACTGGCGTATGCAAGGGGGGTTGATGGAGCCATAGCCTCATTACGGTACAATTTTTTATTGAATATATGGAGTTGTGCCCCGGTACCCTAAATGGACTTCTTATGTCCGTTTATGAATAAGAGACCACTCAAAACGTCTTTAGACCTGCCCTACAAGTAGATCCGCCTTAGACAGGTTTCACTATAGTTTCCTGGTATGTTCTTTTATCCTATTCTTTTCTTTTGCATGCACGCTGTATGCACACACACACACTCTCTGACGACTGGTTGTCTAATGACAACACACCTAACGGCGGGAAACATTTAAAATCCATGAAATAAAGGCTAAAATTGAAAAGGTTGTGATTTTGTCCATCATTTCTCGGAACTCAAAACATTTTCCACCAACAGATGGCAATACTGTCAACTAATCCGGATTAATACGAAATGGCAACATCTCGAATTCGGTCGCCATTCGTGACTAAATTTTTTGTATTTGGCGAGTAAACAAAACATTTTGGTGTATTAGTACTTTCCTACTAGGTTTCTAAGTTTTCTTATTAAGGCGAAGGAGTGCCTTTTCTTATCGGACGAGTTCGATTCACCCCGATTTCTCGAGCTCTATATATACAGAGAGAGAGAGGGAGTAGAACCTATCTCTAAAGTGACTATCTTTGGGACTGAACTACAATAATCATTATAGACAAGATATCACTATACACGACATCTTTTGGTATAGGTATGACTAAATCCCTACCAGTTCCCTCTTATAAAAGTGGTCACCTCATTCAGGTGGTCCCTTTACCAAGTTCCACTGTGTATAATAAATAATTATTTTCAGAAATTAAGTTTAATTGCATTCTCTTCTGTATGATGTGTCATGATGACAGTGCATCAAATTAAACTTTAATGGTCATCATCAGCTAATAATCGTCAACAGCTAATGATCGTCAACTGTTTAATAATCATCAACTTTTATTCATCATCAGTATACCTGCCGAAAGAAAGCTGCCTTGGAATTTGCTTGGGGGAAGACTCCAAACAAAAATACATTGCATTCCCCTGCGTTGAAGTCTAAGTTCATGCCTTTTAGCAAAACTAACTGAAAGTCTTATTAGAGGAAACTTGAAATCCAGAGGTCATCCACAGAAAGTTGTTGCACCATGGAAACGCCGCTCTCACCCCTTTAGGATGGCCATAAAGAGTGGTAAAATGATTGTAATGATGCAACCCTTCCTTGATCTTTGCCCTTCGATCGTGTTATTCAAAAGATCTACGAGTCGTGATCCAGGGGTCCTTTTCTTTTTAAAGGCCGTTACGGTAGCTTTCTGCAGCTACTGCAGCAAAAGAAAGTTCGCGGAGAACGATGTACAGAAGAGTTGCAAAAGGGTGAACGAAAACAAAAGGTTTTCGTGTAATCAGACATGATCATTTCTGTGGTACTTTTGAATCATCTTCTGTAGGGACCGCTTCCAAAGCGCGCACCAATACAAGAGCCGTCTTTGAGTTGTTGCAGTAAAAAAAAGTAGAACCATTAGGAGGTTGTCCACAACATACTCTGGATTGTAATGAACTCAACAACCATGGTAACACATTGGTGTCAGCACATCGATGATGATGTATGATTTTCATTCTTTCTCTTGGGTATTGAATATTGATTGGTGGCTCTTATCGAATTGTGGCCTTTGATGAAAGGTTGAATGGGTCTGCCTTTCAACCCCGTTTTCTTCAACATTTGTTATATCCTCATTGCATATCAATGAGCACACCCGAGAAGCTAAATGCGTAATCATGCAGGAATAATAATTGTAGTATAAATTAAAAAAAAAAAATGGGGTATTTAAAAACCTTTGACCTTCTTTACAGAATTGAAAAAAAAAGTAATGAAATTCATCTGTCCATGTATATACATACATCAATACTCAGTTTTCGTCATTTTTTTTAGAACAATATATGGGCGGAGATGGGTATTAACAGAGGCGCCGAAAACCAAAGCGGGCGCCAAAGCTTACTTCGACCGGCCTTCATGACCTCTTGCCTGGACAGTAGCATAGATATATTTTTAGGGCCGGGCCCCCACAGCATAGGTTCTTGCTAGCGCGGGCCCCTAGGCTTCACCCTAGGCCCCGGGTTACAGCTCTAGTCGGCTCTGGGTGTTTCTTATCATCTATAAATACGACTTCCAGTCTTAACATGCACATACGTTTCTTATCAATGTTTTCACATAGTCTACCACACTCATGAGCCATGAAAATTCGATTCCGACGCCAATCGTTATTCCACTGTATCGATATAAATATGTGCGTTTAGTTAGCGGAATCATTTACGAATTTAGAAATAATTGAAATAATAATTAGTTACTACAAATTTTAGGATGGACAAACCACAGATCTTTAATAATAAGAAACGCTCATGTGCAAGGAATTATACTCAAAATACCGACAGATCAGCAACCATACTTCCCCTTATCATCGAAGATCTTCTGCTGGCAAAAAATCATGCCCTTCGTGTCCCTCTAAATCACGACGTCTCGGTAGCTCCCCTCGACCCCGCCTGATTCAGCTCCCGATGCCCCCCTGATTCCGAAAGTGCATAAAGGTGTATGAATACCAGTATGAGCTCAAAAAGAGGGAAGCTCGGGAGGAGGCGGGTTCATCTTTGAAGAGTGCTTGTTGTTCGGGAAACTCGCAGTAGCTCAGTGCACGATCTGATACTTGCACCTCCCTATCACGATTACCGCCTTTGGTTCTTTTTCTCAATTTTGTTTTATCTCCGCGCCAACTTTTTCTTCTTGGTGTAAATCGTGCTGATTTGTTGTGTGTGCTGAGCACAGAAGCCAAGCCTTTTGCTGGCGGCGCCATAACAGGAACAATAGGGTTAAAACATTTGGAATCCTCATTCCGTTTTTAATGTGCGTCTCCACAGTGAGAAAATTATAATGGAAGCATTCCATAGAATTTCTTTTGAGGCGCAAAATTTTGTAAATTGTAGAACAGAAATGTACAGTTGTAAGATTGAAGTGGCTTATAAAATGCAAAACAAGATTTTTTTGCACTTTTGGAACAATTCACGTTCCAGGACTGATTACAGGGGAAAGTAAAATCAGGGCCGGCGCTAATTATTATGCCACTAGGGGTGGACACGTATGTTACGGCTCCAAAATGACTTCATTTTGTAAAATAATCCCATTTTTCCGCCCTTAAAAATCTGCCGCTAAGGGTGAATTCCCGGTTTGTCCACGTTGACGCCAGCCTTAAATTAGATATTCCCTTAAGATTTAAAAATTCCCTTATTAAGGGAATATTTAAATTAGATATTCCCTTAGATCAAAGATCATGATTGACCTTCATGTGAGATGCCATATCATTAGGTCACAAGTTGTTTATCAAGGCCCCGTCCCAGATGTTCAAAATTCATCAATTTCAAAATTGATCAATTTCACCAGAAGGTAAGCACACAACATAAAGACAATATACTTTTTTTGAATATGTACATATTCCTCCATTTGAACAAAAAAATGCTGAACCGCTGCGACATTGATCTCTCGCAATAAATTAGGCCATGCTATTAGATTTGCTTTAAGTTTAAATAACAACAATTCTGTGTGTTTCGGAGGAAATTCGTTTTAAAAAATGATTACCTTACTTCATGCGAAATGACTGCACGAGTTCCGAGTAGATAATGCTCTTCTAGGCGTCCCTTTGTTGCCATGAAATTGAGCTATCGTTTGAGAAAAAGATGAAAGTTTTTCGTGCTTTGATTGGTTAACGAATTGACGATGATATCACAAGCGCAAGTTAATTCAAACATTTTTATCAATGGTCACGAAAAAGTCGTCAGCGTTTACCGGAAAATTATCTGATTTTAATACTGGACATTCTCCGGATGAAGGCTTTGATCTGGAGATTCCAGGATTTTGCTTAAAATTTAGAGCTTTGTAATCAGAGGCGGATTTTCGAGTAGGCGCACAAGGCATGTGTAGAGGGGGGGGGGCGCAGAGCGCTCAAAAAAAAGAAGAAAAATATTCAAAACTCGTCAATGTTAGAAAAATTTATTCTACGAGTTCAAATATAAAAATATATAAATTAATGCATTTGTCTATATTAACTTAACTATTATTAATGTTTATTAATGATATGTGTATAATGTATAAGTAATATGTCATTATTAATTAATAGTTATTTTTGGGGAATTAGATAACGTAAATTTTTAGACAACATCAGGTTTTAACGGTTTTTATATGGTGCACCTAATAGTACTGTCTGAAAATCTTGGGAGGGGGGCAGCAGTCGAGAACCCCAAAGCAAATTATTGCTTATTATCTGTACTATCAGTTATTATCAGTGGCGTATCGTGAGTTCAGAAGTGGGCCCCCGAGCGTTCACTATCCCCTTTCGAATAAGAAAGTCACAATTCATATACGTATCATGATGATGACGATATGATTATGATATATATATATCAATTGTGACTTTTTTATTCGAAGGGGGGATAGTGAACACTCGGAGGCACCCATTTTTGAAGTCACACTATGCCACTGATAAAAAATGATGTGCTAAACTATCAGTTTGAATGAACATATGTGAAAACTCAACTTAAGAATGCGACTCGTGTAATTTGTTTTAAGTGTATTTTTTCTTCATAAGGAAGAAGAGGGGGAGCAACAATCAA
>QLNU02003225.1:6916562-6957807 GCA_006491805.2 Dysdera silvatica | reverse complement strand
TGGACAATCGAAATACCAGTTCCAGGATTGAGTACATAGAACTTTGTAAAACTCTGCGCAAAAGCATGAAAGAAGACATAAGAAAATTCAACTGTGAGTTAGTAAGGAAGGCCATTGAAAATAACAAGAGCCTTAGGGTTGTTAAAGGAAGTTTATCTGTTGGGAAGAAACACATCATTGCATTAAAAGGAGAGGATGGCACCGTAACAAGAAATAGGGAAGAAATACTTAGAAGAGTTGAAGAATTCTACAAAAAACTATATGAAAGTAACAGTGGATTAAACGAAGACACTGAAATAGTCGAAGGAACAGCTCCTAAAATCTTAAAAGAAGAAGTTTCATTTGCAATAAAAAATATGAAGAAAGGAAGAGCCCCTGGTGATGATGGTATTACATTAGATATCCTAAAAGAAGCTGGAGAATATGTAGAAGACATACTTGCAAAATTCTTTACCAAATGTCTTAACAGCGGTAACATACCAAACCAATGGGATTCTGCAACAGTAATTCTTTTGCATAAAAAAGGTGATAAAGAGGATTTGAAAAATTACCGACCAATTAGCTTGTTACCTGCTATTTATAAAATCTTCACAAAAGTGCTAACACATCGCCTGCAGAAAAAATTAGATGCAGCTCAACCAAGAGAACAAGCTGGATTTCGAAGTGGATTCAGTACAGTGGACCATATTCCATATAGATGGAGGTATGTTGAACAGACTTCTAATAAACTAAATTTGAGAATTAATAATCACAGATCTCTGATCAAAAGAGTAGGTGAGATATCTGAAAACCAATATGAATTACACCATTTCTATTCATGGTTTTAAATATGTTCAAATATTTATATTAAACACAGTTAGAGATTTGAAAAAAAGATTGCGGCTGGAGAATTGTTGCGTTCACATTTTAAATTCGCTGTTTCCTTTTGGTCTCAATGTCCAGTATTTTGGAAGAGAGGAAATCTACGAAAAAATTGTTTTCAAACATAGAAACATTTTAAAATATTTTGACAAAACAACAGTTTTCACTACGAAAAGGCATGCACTTTATAGCTTAGATTAAGGCTTAAGATCTTTTAAAAAATGTTTGGTTTTAAATGGTTTTCCAATGAACTATATAAATAGAACATTTGCAAATTTCATCCCTAGAAAGAAATCTTAAATGTTTCTTATAAAGAATAATCATTGCAATTAAATACATCTAATCGCAGTTCTCAAATATAGATGGAAGCACCTGTTCATTACTCCTTTTGGATATCTGGTATTGCTTAATTTATAAGATGTGGAAACACTTTCAAAACTGCCTTCAACTGATCATGTGCTATCTTTTTAGTTACGAGTTTGAATTTAATTTCTACATTACTGCTATTACAAGGTAATTTAACCACTTCCTATTTTATTATTAATAAAATATGCTTGCAAAAACTTAGCTAAAAATGTTTAAAAATGAAAAGTTTCTGACACTGAATAAATTCATCTATATTTTTTTTACATTTGTGGTATTACTTGAACTGAGTTTGTTGAATTACTACTTGTAAGTTATTCAACATTGTTACTTTGATGTGAGATGTATATACGACTTTCTATTTCTTTCTATTTTTTGTCTCTTTCAAACAAAAAATTTGTTTTTAATCTCTGCCACATGGATGGTTATAAACAAACAGGTCTCCCTGTATAATGTCTGCATTGAATGGGGAATGTTGGATCTTTAAAACATTGTTTCTATGTTAAACATTTCCATGTGCTATTTGTACACAGGGCTGTCCTGAAGAAAATTATTGAGAGTATGCAGTGCTGTCTTAATTAAAGAGTATTGAAATTGCGGGGTTACTGGACTTGGTGACGTCATTGCGCCGCGCTGACTGGCATTTGACTGGTCATCTATCGTCTATCCAAGCCCAAGGTGGCAGTTACCACTTTCATCAGTTTTTCATTCCTCTTCTGGTCATACGCAGGATATTATTTTGAGACCTGGGGGATTCACAGGAGTTTTCCTCATTTGTTTTCATTCAAGTTTGTAAATGACTAGCAAAAAAAGGGTTGAACTTTGTTGAAAATTGCCCTAAAACCAGAAAATACGAAAACCGTCTTGAGAGTATGCGACCCGTTCTCAGCACTTTTCAAAAGTTTTTGAGAGTATGCGACGCATACAGCGCGGACCCTTTGGGAACAGCCCTTATTCTACAACCCTTTTATTTCGTTTCTGATATCTCGGTATTTTGCCATTTTAATTCTATATTATTATTATGTCTGGTATACATTATTGTATTACACAGCGTCTCAAGGAGATAATCACTATCTTCTTGATCTGGAGTTCTTGGTTCAGTTCAAGTCTCACCCAGAAACCTGAGAACTGTCCATGTATCTTCTTAATATATAAGCGGTGCCCAGTAAGGCAGTTTTCTGCTATCATTGTGTCAATAATATCCCGTTTTTAGTATTATTATTAAAACATTACCTATCCATTATTGGACAAAGACCTCATCGTATGACTAAAACATCTAAGTACACAAGAAATCATCTTCTAAGTATAACTATATACCTGCAAACCGTACTTGGTATTTTAGATTCAATCTCATTAACAGTGCTATCCATATAACCTACCTACCTACCGACATATAATCCATCCATCCATCCTTCCTTCCTACCTACCTACCCACACACACATACACATACATATATAACGTACTTAAATTATTTTAACTGGACTTCTATCTCCACATGAAATCGTCTATCATATAACTTTTTAAATTGTTTTGACTCTAAAAATCATCTGTTGTTGTTGTTGTTGTTTGTTCCCTCCAGTCTTCGTTATAAGAAATTAGGCTCTGCGTAAAAACTATTTTCCTTGTGCAACGAAGCATCCTGTAATTTAAAACCTATCATTGAAAACATACAGGAATGGCTTAACATACGCCGTATTGAATGCACAGGGTTTCTTTCAGCCGTCTATTAGAAAACAAACTACTTATCAACAAAACCATGTTAAGAACGGAATGAAATAGAGAACGCAGAATTCAGGAAATAAATGGCGAGCGGAAACAGACCATAGCAATTGACATTCAGCCTAAATTTCGCTGCTACTGTTATTGTGTTTCAGAATGTCATCAAGTTGTTTCTGAAGCAAAATCTCACAAGGAAAACTTTCTCTTGATTTTTTTTTTTTTTTTTTTTTTTTTTTTTTTTGAAGCTGAGGTTCCCGAGTCCGTCTCTTTCCACATTTTCCGCGTCACTTTCTCATCTCCCATGGCAACACTGCCTGCTTGATTTTTTACTATTATGCTATTGTATTTTCTGTATATCATTATTATGTATATATAGCAATTCCTCCTACTAATGGCTTGAAGGTTCTTAATGGGTATGAGCTATTTTTCTTAATGACTTTTAGTTATTAAACAGAAATGATTAAGTAGAATGGAATTGGTGAGAGAGAGAGAGATGGTGTGTATATGTCTATATCATCGAACTTGGTTAGTTCGAAGCTAAAAGGATAGCAACTACACTCGTACGCAGAAAGTTCTTAAGGGGGTTTATAATGGGGAATTCCAGAGCTACAATTTCATATCTATATGAACAAAATTTCATCAAGGGGGGGATTACAACCCCCATCAATCCCCCCCTACGTACGTCGGTGACCGTAACCTTGGTCAGGAATTCGAAATAGACAATTTTTTGTACGAGCATCAAAAATAAACCCAAATATCGACTCATCCAATCAAAAAACATTTTATTAAAAGATATACGTATACACTATCACATATTTATAATTTTTAATTAAAAACCATAAATTTAGTTGTTTTTTTAGAGTTAATTTTTTGAGTATTCTTAAATACTTCTATTTTGTTGAGCGCGCGAAAAATATAAACATTTAAGTTCGACCGACACTCAACGTACTGCCTGAATTCCTACTTGCTTGTGGGCATCGACATTTCTAAGAGTGCCATTCGTCACGACTTGAACTTTTTAATCTATTTCTTTATCTGAGAATATAAGGTCCCGTCAAATTTCCAAGTTCTCGTCAATATTTACATAATCTGTGTGAGGAATATCCGCGTCGTGTCTAATGTTTTCCAAGTTTTCCGCGGTAATCATGCTCTCTTTAACTTGCTTGACACCCGGCAAATCTATCTAAAGGAAAACTCGCGACGGGAATCTCTTCCTTTCGCATCTTCCGAGAAAAGTAAACTTTGAATTAACGAATAAAAAAAAAATTCGATTTACGGGCGATTTTTTCTATTTCTTTAGATTCACTGGAGCGCGGAAAAGTTCGAATTATCCAAGTTCGGCTGTATATATATATATACCGCTCACTAAATGTACATATATAATAGTCTATATGTACAGATTCACATATCTGTATGTCATACACGTGTACCTCTATGTGTGTGTGTATCATTGTATATATATACACACACCTTTGAGTGATTATCTTTGTATACATACCTAATGGTACGTATCTTCAGAGATAAGTAAGTACCTCTGTATGTACAAACACATAGGCGTGTGTATTTAGGCTTATGGGTAATTTAAGAATAATTTAAAAAGATTTAATTATATTTCGCAAAATATAATTGAAATTTAAAAAAAAAAAAGGTAGCCGAAGATCGTGACGTCATGAACAGACCCAAAACCGGCAACATTTGAATGGCAGAGTTGCCAAATCAGATATCCTTGCTCTCTTTCTAACGTTTTTCACGACTTACGAAAGGAAAATATGCGTGGTAGGGAAATCCCGGTAATTAATGTCCAATAATGGACGACGGAAAACGCTAACCCGTGTCTGACTTTTAAAAAGTTACAAGGGTGGAGGAAAGGCAGATGTCCGCTAAAGAGAGCTTTAGTATCCGTGAGGCACCTGGCAGCTGATAGCACCGTCGGAAATCCTTTCATCAAAGTCAACGAAGTTGCAGTCATAACGTTTTCTAATCTACGTGGCGTGTCGCTGGTCAAAGTCACTCCCCCAGAACGGGAGCCCCGGTTTTGATGGGGTGTAAATCGTCATATTTCGAGCACTTTTCTCACCTGTTTCCTCCCACCGCTCACCCACTGAAAAATTCCGACTACTATATACCACATTTCACAAATGATAATAAACCCTTCATAATTAAAATAAATTTAATAATGTACTAAAAAAATAAATTACTGTGCAAAAACTATGATTATTGTTATAAATAACGCGCGTATAGCACAGTTAAGTTCAATGTAAATGGTTGGAAATTTTTTCGGAGGCGATGGTCGCCCTTTCTCAGAACCTGACAAAAATGTTGAGATTGAACCATCTGAGCGAGATCATACCTTACTCCATTCTGATTTTTATCAGGTTTTGAAAAAGGACGGCCATTGCCTCCGAAACAATTGTCAACCGTTTACATTAAATTTAACTGTGTTAGTCAGTGTGTTTTTTTTTTATTGCTAATCATAAGTTTTATATTATTTCATCTCGCTTTCGTTAAGTCCGAACGACCTCCTGCAATTCAATTTAATGAAGAGCGCTTAGAAAAAAAGAAATGAACGTCATATTAATTTTTATAGTACCATGTAATCTCTCAATAATTGATACTCATAGGATCGGACATTTTGTCCATTAAATACAGGCGTTCCTTCTTCGGTGGTATATTTATTTGTACGTACATATACTGGGGAATCGCCCCTTAACTGTAAGTACTGTATATGCTATCCTTCTCTTTGCTACCTTCTCCTTTGAGGAAATTACTCGCCATTATCAGAGGTGTCCGCGAAGCAGGAGTAACCTAGTTAAAAAATTCCCAGCAAGATTTCATCTGTAAAGGAAACTCGTAGACGATAATACGGGTTGTGAAAATGAGATTTGTTTATCCTCTAATGATATATTTGTTTGGATGTTTTATGGCGCAAGAGCATCTGGGCTATACTGCGCCAAAAAACGTTAGCTCTCGCCAAACCCTCTAATGATAAGCGCAAGAGTAAACTAATGCTGAAAACCAATATCATGCACAGGAAGTAGTTGATTGGTTATGTTTTTATGGCGCAAGGACAGCAATGGTCATTCTGCGCCAAATAAGGTAATCAAGATAATAACTAATATTGCAAATTAATGTTATCCAATGCTAAACTAGTAATGTACAATGATGAACTCATAACCTACATCACCTTTTCTCAAACTTTTTTATCAAAGTACTCCTTTCTACCTTTAAAAATCATTGAGGTCAACAACGATCTATTCATTTTGCTTACGTGTGAAATTTTAGGTTATATGCTCAGTGGTGAATAATGTATATCAAAATTTTTGGGGGCCACTTGAAGTATCTTCGAAGACCATCAGGGGCCCGCAGGCTGCAGTTTGAGAAAGTCTGAATTAGCGTATAGTAGATATTATAGCAGATATTGGTAATAGTCAGCACTAGTAAATATAATACCAGGAACTGTCACAGACCCAGGATTTTTAGAAAAAATTAAACATTTGTGAATTGTGAATACTCTGTTTGTTTGTTTGGATTTTTTATGGCGCAAGAGCATCTGGGCTATACTGCGCCATGTGAACACTCTGGAAATATAATTTTGTCTAGTATCAACAGTGCTGGTTTTGTGGGGGGGACTAATGTTCCCCATCCTCTTGAAGGTCAGCAGTATTCCAAAGGCTTTCTATGTATATTAGTACATGTATACTATGTATACTTATACTAGATATGCCGAATTTAAAACAAGTGTTGAAAAAAATCTGTATTTTTTATTAACATCTCATTTGAAAATAGTATATGCACGCTTTGCTTACATCGAGAACTCTTCATAGGAGACCAATCTCGTAGCAATTCAAAACTAAAGGGGGTGCCTCAACTGGCTTTAAAGAAACTTGCGCGATGCAGCCTTATAGAAAACAATGTTTTGATACCCAAGGGGGGCTTTAGCCCCTAAGCCCCCCTTTCCGACGTCATTGGCAGAATCTATCCCCTTTTCAGTAGAGGGTGCATCAATACGAACACATTCGAAACGTTGCAGATAATTTTGCAGATGGTATGTTCTACCATTTTCTTTTGTGTTTAGTATATTTCGACCAGTGTCGGAAGTTCTGTTAATTAGCAAAAGGATATCGCCATTAACAATTTATCTTTATAAACAAGATTGAACGAGATACGCTCCATATCTATCATAATTAGAGGAAAATATCGTTATGGATTGATTTCGTTGTACTTTTCTTATGTGAAATTGATTTGAACGTACGATTTGAACTCTTTCGTATGTCTTCATTTTTGGACACGAATATTCTCGCGAAAACGTTATTTATCATTCCAGAGCATCGATAGAAATCTGGGGATAGTTATTCCAAATCCTTCTATCAGGGTCGTAGTTAGGAAGTGCCGAGGAAGGCCCACACCAGGGGCGCAGACGGGGGTGCGAAATCGGTTGAAATAGCTTACAAGGGAAAGTATGTCTTTGACTAATCGGAGTAATCTGGACAATTTTGCCAGGGACGCAAGATTGCCAAGCTACAGTTCTGCCTGCTAATTTAAAATTTCATTTAATTTGCTAATTTAATAAATTTAATATACTAATTGAAGATCCCATCCATCGAACTGGATGTGCATAATTGTGTTATACACTTACTACTTGTAAAATTGTGTCATGGGTCCAGAAAAAAAAAAGCAATTTCCTTACCATTAAGATGCATGCAGTTATTCAAATTGTAATATGGAGCAGATCTGACGATTTAAATGATCCATTGATCATTCAGATCTATCCCACGTATCTGAGTTGAGCAACCTGCGCAGATCTAATAAAGCAGATTGAATCCTCGGGCATCGAAACTTCCCCACCCCCCATTATAAAGAGCCGGTTGCTGAAGCCGTTCCTTCACTGCTGTGACGCCGTCTTTATTCTTCTTCAGAAGAAGAAGAAACCGGGTTAATTTGCAAAAAGAAACCCATCCCAGCCCTCGGGGGTTCCACAGAACAACAGTCAGGAAAGGCTTGGAGCTAGAGAGGAACTGATCGACCAGTGATCCTGTTTCCTCAGTCAACGTCCTTGGCTCTGTACTAACCAGCGGGAAAAACAAGCCCAAACAAAAACGTCCGCGAAACAAAAATAAAACCTAAGAAGAAGAAGAACCAGAAAAGATTTCTGATAGTCCTCGAGTCTGTGAGTGGAGATGGGTGGGGCCGATGGCACTGAAGATTGGACGAAGAAAATATATCTTCAACGGATATCTCTCCAGCAGTCGTTGACATTAGTTTAGTGGGGAATTGGGGAAAGTAACGCCGAATTGGCTCATCGTAGAAGGAAGGCTCTCTCGGCATTCAAAGCCGACACCATGCCTCCAGGATAGCCAGGACGAGGAAATGATGAACAACAGAAAGTTTTTTTTACCAATCAAGATTTACTGCAGAGATTTGTCATAGATGCGGGATGACAACGGTTCACTGACTGATATGAAAAGATTGTTCCTTGAAGATGGCTTGTGTCATGGAGTTGATGATTAGACGGGTTTAGTCTTTCATCAGTGCTGATGACAGTTGATAGCTGTATCATGCAATCATTTCCTAGTTAAGCGAATAGTATACAATTCATGTTGATGTCATTGTTAACTCCACAACGTTGAGGTCCTGTGCTAACTCAATGGTAAAGCGTTCGGTAACCAGGGAAATAACCCAGGTTCGATGCCAACAGGTACCCACCGATTGGGTCAGGATTCAAGGTGAAGGACACCCTGGACACAATGATTTTCGGCGCCCCTTCTCCCGTCACACCATATATCCGCCCACCCCCCAATGCATGGAAAAATCACAAAAAAATTTAAGGGGGAGAAAGCTTTTTTGGGGAGTTTCTGCTAAAAAAAACAAGTAGAATTCCATCGATCTATCCCACCTCCTCAAATGCCATAAAAAATCCCGGTGAAGAGAGGGAGGATTTATAATTGCCTTGTATGTAGGTAGGTAGGTAGGTAGGTAGGTAGGTAGGTAGGTAGGTAGGTAGGTAGGGGGTGCTTTCCTGTGGAGAACGAATCAACGGAATTCTACAGCAACTAGACTACAATTTAAAAAAAAATGTCCGCTCCATTTTAAAAGTTTGCGCCAGAGGCACTTGCTGAAGGTGTTCACTTAGAAATCCTGACTTACCACCGCTTGCCCATTTTTTTTCTACAGACCCTTAAATCGGGGTTTGATTCCCTGGATAAAAGAGATTCAAAATCCTCGGAAAACTGTAAGTGCTGACGCAGCATAACCTTCGTTGTCCTTGCGCCATAAAACGCAAGCAAACATCAGGAAATAGGAGAAAAATCTTGTAGGACGGTCATCGGTGTTTTTACTGCAAAGTGGCCGCCTCGAAAAGGTACTCATGGAAGACGGTGTCTTGACAGTGCTAATTCAACATTCTAATACTGCAACTCAAAATATGACCCAGATCTATTGTCAAAAGCAGTCTTTAGATTCATAAATAAAAAATACAGTGTCACCTCTCTTCAGGGTCACCTCCGAAGAAGGGGCACCTCTCTTTAAAATACAACATGTCCGGACCCGTAATTGTCCCTTATTAGGGAAGGTAACACTGTACATATCATGTATCATCCATTGATTGATTGATTGATTGATTCATTCATTCATTTATTCAGCCCCCTTCATTGAGCCTATAACCCCCTCTTATAAACTTTCTGCGTACGCCAATTCCCCAGCCCATAAGAGAATCGGGTTCGTCGCAAGACTCTCCCTCGGTGACTCATTGGTCACATCCTCGCCTAGCGTGCTTACACCTGGTTTGACTTCCAACCATGCCCAAAATAGAATGCTCACCGACTTACTGCTCACCGTAGTTCGGGGGTTGGTTCCCTAGGCCTTAAGGGGTTCAGATGTCCTGGAAAACCGTAGGTCCCGACGCAGCATGACCCTTGCTGTCCTTGCGCCATAAGACTCGAACGAACTATAGACATCGCAGCTCAACGTGGCTTCCGAGTCCTAAGGCTCTGTCAAACGTTCGGCTATTGGAAATCAAGTTCAAGCTTATTAAGTGCGAGGTTCAGTGGCGTAGGCAGAAAGTTCATAAGGGGAGGGTTATAGGCTTAATGGGAGGGGTTACAGAGCTACAACTCATATATTCCTATGTTATACAAAATTTCATTGCGATGGGGGGTTACAACCCCCAAACCCCCCTCCTGGCTACGCCTCTGACGAGGTTTATCTTTGACTATTGAGCCACTGGAGCTCTTCAAAATCGGGGGTCACACTTGGCGTAGCATGGGCTTTGATCATAGGCGTACGCAGAGAGTTCATAAAGGGGGGTTATAGGCTCGATGGGGGTTGAATGAAGAGTAATGTACGAGTCCTTTTTTCGGAGATGAACTCTAGGGCGTCTAATCCGTGATAACAGGGTATTAGGCCAGTACCTGGCAGGACCGGAAACAAGGGGGGGCAAAAGTGGCAAATACCAAAGGGGCTCGGTAACTTAAGGGGGGGGGGGGCGATCTGATAAACTATCCAAGGGCTCATAAATTCTTGTCCCAACCCTGACTGTTGATGTGTGTATTGTTTTTCAGGAGTAATAACGGGTCTCACGTCATCAGGATCAAGTTTGAAGATGGCAAGAGAGTTGGCAATTGTATCATATACCCTGGTGGTCACTTAAAGTAATGTGGGGGGGAGGGGTTACAGAGCTACAACTCACATATTCCTATGTTAAATATACAAAATTTCATTGCAATGGGGGGTTAAAACCCCCATCAACACCCCCCCTGTGTACGCCAGTGCCGTTGGTGTCCTTTTTCCACAAAACCCATCCTGTACAAAATCCAGTGACGTCATAAGCGATTTGTACCTTGAAAGGTATGTTTTCGTACTGTGTACTTACAACCTAATACCAACATTCCGTGTACAGTAAAGTACCGCCAATAAGAAATACCGTAAATTCTCTACTCTGTTCTCCATGTGTGTGTTTTTTTGGTATACCTCTCGCTCTCTCTTCCCCTCGAGGGTTCCAAATAGTAAATAAAAACACGATTTTATGTGTACGTAATTATTTTTTTTTTTAACGTACTCGTTTTTAATTCCAAGCTCTAACAATGCCCTTTACCATACTTGAAGGATTCCCACGGGTCCTTAAAGGCCCTTAAGGGCTCCTTTGTTTTTGGTCTTCATTTTTAAGGTCCCTTAAAAGTACTTAGTTTTCGTCAGAAGTCCTTAAAACTCCTTATTTTTCGTGAAATCGGAACGCGATTGACGAGAAGATTCGATCGTGATTTTTTCTACATGCTGATACGTAGGTGAGTGCATATTCATACACACACACAGACAAGTTAAAATAAAATTAGCACATAAAGACAAAAGACTATTGTCGCATGATAGTCTGGGGTCTTGTTCTCCACAATTAGGATATAAAATGCTAATAATGACGTCTTTTTATTTTTGTGGAACACAAGAAAATCGAGTTGTGTTTTTAATAAAAAGAAAATACCGGTGTGTGTTTAAAAGCTTAAACAGTTTACATTGAGTAAGATACTAAATTTATTTTAATAATATTTATCTAAATTTTGAAAGGTATATTAATTTTTTTGCGATTGAAATGTGCATATACATGTGTGCATGTATTTTTGCCCATATACATATGGGCAAAAATACATTCATTAAGCGAACGAATGTTTTTATTCATATACTTGGTCGAACGTAAAGGTGCAAGTGACGTAAGTGAATATGTAAGTTTAACCTGTTAACTGGGTATGACGACATTTTTCGTCATGCCCGGAAGACTACCAAAATGCGAATGACGACATTTTTCGTCATTGAAATTAACCGTATTATGTTGAACGCATTACGTTTTATGTAGTTCTTATATATTTAATCCTAGCGTGATGGTGTGATGTTAATGATAAGTAATGATAATGATGTAATGATAAGTGTTATCACATCATAACATTACTTATCACTGCGAAAAAAGTCCCCAGTGTGAAACGAGTTTCAATTTTATTCCCCGGCGGACAGGGTAACAGGGCGGACAGGGCGGCTAACAGGTTAAGAGAGGCACAAAAAAGTAAAAGTTTGAGGACTACTCAGTCGATAGCGATGCGGTGAAAGTGCAATATGGTTTTTGAAATATCGCAATTGGTCCTTAAAAACTCCTTATTTTTTGTTTTGGAAAAGGAGTGGAAGCCCTATCTCGTGCCATGAAGATTAAATTAACTAAACCACCTTTTGGTGAAAGAAAAAAAGGACGAGATGCAGCTGTAATATCTCTTCAAATGACCTTATAAATATTTTACATGGAGCAAGAGCTTCATCGTATTTTTGAGCTAAGCTCGATTGAATCAGGTTGAACGAAAAGACAACACTGATTAATCGTGTCCCACGACCATTGAGATAGGTATGGTACTGGCCAAATTAATGGTGTTACAGGCCAGATTAATGGTGTTACCCAATGTCACGCATTGGAAGTTGGATATTATTGCCCTTTCCACGGTCAACACAGTTGTCCGATCCATAAAGATGTCACCGGTCTTAACTACACCAGTCTTTGATTTTACCATGTTTGGCGCAGTATAGCCCAGATGCTCTTGCGCCATAAAAAAGCCAAACAAACAAACAAACACCGGTCTTAAACAATAAACCACTTGTGATGCAACACACGAATCCATTTCGGTCAGCGAGAGGAAAAAGCACCTCATCCGCCTGAATTCAAAATTAATACGGATTAACGGAATATTCGGTTTATCGGGGTTTTTATGTTTTCACCCGTTTGCGGGACATGACTTTACAAAACAGCATAGCAGTCCAATGCCAACAGATCTCATGTTATGGAAAGTTGGCGAGATGATACGACCTCCTAGTTTTCACTAAAAACTTTTTTTTTAATTATTGTTTTTAATTAAATTGTTTTGATTGAATTATTATTTGAATTTTATTGATTTGAAATTTTTATGATGTTTGACTGAATTTATATTCGCAAGTTTGATTGAATTTTTATGGCGCAAGGACATTGCTGCGCCAAAAGAGGTGCAAGAACATTAATGGTGTTTGGAAGGTTTAAAAGAAGAAACCAAATATATGCACAGAAAATCGTGTATTTAGCGGTATTATTTGGAACCCTTAAGGGAAGAGAAAGAGAGGTAGTCCACCAGAAAACATATGGAATAGCACTGTGGGTGGCGATCTCAAAAAACAAAATGTATGAAATGGTCAACAGACTTGCGGAAAATTAAAGCAAATTGAGGTATCTTGCAAAAGCTCTTATGTCCTCACAGATATTAATAAAGAAGATGATGATGAAGCAGACTTAGAAACTGTCTTTTAAAAAATTAATGTGCGTCATGTAAATTAAACGTGTATATTCTATAAAAATATCGTTAGATTTTCAACCAGATCAAACTATCGGGAGTTTCGAATCATCGAGAATGTCAGATAAGCGAAGTTTTAGGGCTTTTATAAAGCATTTGTTATTTTCAAATATCGGGGCTGCTTGAATAAAAATAGCTTCATTAAAACTTTTTCACGTGCTGCGGCCTCGAAAGCTAAAAAAAAAAGAAGGAAGAAAAGAAAAAATCTGAGAAACAGACAAGAAAAATAGACATCAGAAGAATGACTAGTACCCGTTCACTTCCGAGACGCACGTGGCAGGCAGCGCGGTTCAGGATCATTTCCCGCCAAAAACCTTCGCCTGACTTGACTTCCAATGATCATTATTCGGACAGGAACCATTTTCTTTCAGATTTTTCATTTCGACACTCTTGCCGCCGATCACGGCGGTCGGAAGGCGTGAAGCAGGACGGTCATCAAGATGGAATCGAGGCCGCGGATGTGATAATCTCTCACCGGCTCTATTAGCTGGATTTTGGATGATTTGGTCGCAGATTTGCGAGCCGAGCGACCACTCAGTCGGAACCCAAGCGGGCTGAACGCCAGCCATGGGTTCACGGCCTTCGTTCTGTGCATATCGTTTGTAATTGACACTTTCATACACAAGCTCAATTTTTTTTTAAAAAACACCATTGCATTTGTTTACTGATCCAAAACCTAACGGTTTATTTCTTGTTCATATTTTTTTTTGTATTAATAACTGTTTTACGATAAATAAATTCCTCTTTTTTAGCAATTTTTTTAGCGAATATTCCCGTCCTAAAACTTTCAGGGGAAAACAAACAATAGCACTCCGTTATTGTGGGCGTTACGAGCACCGGTATCGATCGCTGTTGACTACAGATCGCTCCAAAATCCCATATTTTCTGTTTGAGCTTTTTTCATCCGTTGTGTCCCAAGATGCCCATCTGTGATGTTGGTCGTCGTTTTCAAATTTTTTTTCTTTTCTTTTTTTAACCCAACATGACCTTTACTATCCTTGCGCCATAAAAAAGTCAAGAAATCAAAGGTTTTTTTTTATATCGTGATGACTGGTGAAGGATGTCTGTTGTTTGCATTTACCCGGCTAACCTTGCAATATATCGGACTCGTCAATCACAGATACCGTAGATCGCTTTCCTCTTTGCAAACACGTGTCTCTACATTTTTAGAATGAATTAATCATTAATTAATTATTAATTAATTATTAATAAATACATATCTTCCTCATCATCCTTATTAATATCGTCACCATGGGTTAGATAAAAAGCACATGATCTGGTGCGTGTGCTGAAAGTGTATGAAAGTGTTTTATGAAAGTGTTGCATGAAAGAAGTATGAAGTTTTGTATGAAAGTGTTTCTATATAACGAATTTTTTAACGACTAAAACAGAAAATCGAGTGGTCACGTCAGTGACATCGGGTTCCCTCATACCATGAGAACACAATATGGTTTTAAGGTAAGTGGCAAACGAAGAGAATGGGGCACATCTAATGGATTTTAAACTCCCTAATAAAGAGTTTTCCTAAGCACACATATCTGTATGCAACCAAACACATGTTATAGGGCAACTGTTTGTTGCCCCATACAGTGCGAAGCTGCTAGGCTTGGAACAGGTCCCACTTGTCCTTGAATACACTGTATTGTTTGAATAGTGGTACTTATCGCGCGCTCTTGCTCGGTTGATTACCAGAAATCCAGACCTTGCAAATTTCCCACAGGGGTGCTAACACTTGTATGATGAATCAACACCGCCATTTGTTGTGCAGCAGGATATTAAGAGGTTTTTTTTTACAAAAGCATGAATGTGTATGAAAGAAGCATTAAATACGTTTTCATTTTAAGGTAAGAATTTTTCAACTCTCTTTTTTTTTTTTTTATGTGCCTGTATATTTCACACTTAAAAACATCTATTTTTAAATGGTTGAATGTTATTTATGAGAAACAGTCGTTAACTGAAAAATAGGATTTTAATTGTGGTATCATATTGTAATACCCTGGTTCATGAATACATCGTTTCCACATAGCGAATTTTCTATATAACGAATTTTTTTTTATGGAACCGTCCATTTCGTTATATGGAGGTTCTACTGTATATATATATATATATATATAAATAACCATTCAACACTCGGTTAATGTTGCCATATAAACTTAGAGATGCCATCATGATAATTATTGGTGAGGACAGAGACACCGTGAATGAGATCACCTGATACAATGGCAAGAAAATGGCTGGTATGCGCCAGCTCTCTTTCCTAGGAACCTTAGAAATAATGATCAGCTTCTGGGTGACGTCATCCACTACGTCGCCTTTAACAAAATCATAAAAAAATTGAAAAAGTCGCGAATATGTTTAACCGTAATCGCATAACAAAAAGCCTTGTTCATCACAATTTACATCAAATGGTATTAACTAGAAAGGGGTCGTTGTTAAAAGAAAAATTGCAGATCTCTAAGTCAAGACAGAATACGGGAAATATATGATCATAGCTTAATTTTTTACCCTTTCCCCCCCTTATACTCAGCGTTATCAATCAGGCTACTGTAGTGGTATTAAAAAAAAGCGTACAATACAACTTCTCATGTGATGTAAAACAGTTTATTTAAATGCTATTATAGTCAACACTCGTGTTAGTTATTAACTACCGATGCTTTATATTTTGACAGCTACTCTTATACATTGTTGCAGTTTTAACATACAAGCCTAAATGGAGAAAAACTGTTGCTTTGTATCTTCATGGAGCCCTGGAAAATGCCCACACGTACAATGGAAGCGTATTTGAAATACGTGGACGAAGTATCAGATATCTTAATTGAAATATCCAATATGTTCATGCAATCAGGATTATTTGTATCCTCCTGTCTACGTTATGCAGGAAAGCGTTTAATGTAATCAACATGGCCTTGGTATAATATCTATCTCTTTGGTCTATTGAGGTTTAAGAGATAGCCTGACGGAACTTTACCTAAGCGGGGGGGGGGGACAACAAAAGCTTAAGATTAAGGGGGTTTTGTGGGGTTTCTTTTACAAAAGCTAAGTCTGAAATAACCAAAAGGACCCTAATATTATCGTTCTACCCAGGGCCTAGAATACCTTCATCCAGCCTTGTCTCTATTACAGAAAGTGACAATTGCCATAGGGTTCGCTGTGTAGGCAATACGTTGTGGCTTCGTATACACCACCTTAAAACGCGCCTGAGGCATCTTCATCCCAAGAAGATGGCTAAATAATCGGTAAGGCTGATCTCTCCCCGCTCTGTGGAAAGTAAGTACACGTTCAATGCAAGTTTGGGATGCTGCAGCACCAAAATACCTCGCGCAAAAAAAAATCTCATCTGGAAAAACAAACTTCGACAGCTTTCGAGTTCAAACAAGTTCACCTCCGTACATCACACATTGACTCTTCAAATTATAAATACTTCTCTTTGTCTCCTGTTAATCAGAACCATTGACTAGCTGAGAGAACATTTATCACACCGCTAAAAACTCTGAAAAACTAGCCCAAAATGCGGATTATGGCAATTTTCGAACCTTAAAACCACACGATAAGATCTGAGATAAAAATCTAGCCAGTGACTAGCCGAAAACAATCCGTATCTATAAATCAATAAGTCGAATTTCTCTGGATTTGGGCTCGAGTTTAGCTGCTATCAATCTTGGCATGACGAAGGATCGGTTGGTATTGCGTGAACGCTTTGTATTGTAATTAACCAGGGGTATTCTTGTAACTGACCGATTAATAACAGTGTTCTGTCGCAGGCAGTAGGTTGGCTCGTAATACTTCGATCGCAAATTGGCCAGTCCGAGTTTTCTACATGGGGGGTAATCTTCACACCTGCTTGCTTGTAATTGCGCGGGAAAATTCCCCGCCAATTGATTTCTTTTTCGTATTAGATAACTATCTGCCGATTGATTTTTGATGGATTGTTAGGGAAGATGAATACGCAGTTTTATTGCTGGAATGCAAGCTAAAAACAAGTTTCGATAATCTGGATGAATTTTTACTTTTCCTTTTCTTTTTCCTGCACTTATATCTGACTTCGCTAATCATCCTTTCATAATGAGAAAATGGAAAAGCAATATCAGCTCCAATATGGTCGTATGACTATAGCGTTTTAATGAATGCAAATATTTCGCAATGGATACTAGCATTATTAGATATCTAATATGATCTAACCCAGTTTTAACGCTTTTCAAGGGACAAGCGAATTTTTGACGCTATAACTCATATGGGTAACGAGTACTAAAGTAGGTTCATGATGGGTAAGCACGATGTGCGAGGGTAGAGTATTATATCTTACAAGGAAACCATTTGAACTGCAACTCGCAAATTTTGATTAGAGTGGTAGCTTTGGATACGTTTTTTCATGAGAAACAAAAAATCCAATGGAACTACCCACCCGAATCCAACTACTCAGGAGCTACAAGGTGATTCGTACAATCCATCCATCATACAATCATTCCATTTACTAACAAAAACAAATTCTTGAACTGTTATTTCGTATAATTTTTACGTTTTTCTACTGTTATTAATATAGCCAATGTTTTGGTGCATATTGTAGTTAAAAAAATGTACCCACTGATATCGAATGCTATGAATTTGGACTCGCTCTCTATCTCTTATATATTAATCGCCGTACCACAAATTTGGCGATTAGTAAATAATTTGTACAACCTAGAATATTTTGTCCATTTCTTACATTTGGCTGACTGTCTGATCACTTGCTCATTGGCCAATGTACTTTTCAGTCTAAAGGTGCTTGAAGCATAATAACTCTTCCCGACAGACACATTTTATAAAAAGTTTGGTTTCACATTTTTTACAAATTTTCTGTTTTAGTGTGAAACATGTCTATTGCATAGATCCGAAAGTGTGGATTTCAATTTGCATTAACGCATTCTGAGAAGCGTATCTGCGCATGTCTTCAAATACAGAGGCAGAGATTTGGTTACGAACCAAGTGATGCAACTTTAGAATATCTTCCCTTGTAGTCAAGTCTTCTTTGCAACATAGAAGCCGATGGGTTTTCGTGTACTTGGTGATACGTTTGACTATGAGTTTATAGTCATGAAAAGCTTTTCAACATCGAGGGGTTTGGGGTACTTCATTGTACCCGCAGGTATTATCATAACCTCTATGTTTTTCCACAATTTACGAAGAACTTCAGGATTTAGATGCTTTGCCCATTCGTTCAAAATCAGGAGGGCCTTTTCTTCACTTACTAATTTTTTTAGTGTGTCGAAGTATAATTCAGTCAACTATTTAGTTGCTTTTTTTGAAGTGGAGCGGGTTGTTAGTACGTTGGGATGAGGCAGCTCTTCCAGACATACTGTTGGCTTGAATTTCCTGCGTCACAAATAATACGGGGCCAATCACTTTTTTAATCACACTTATAGTCGATTGATTGGTATGTGATTGGGTGGTCTTATTTTCCTTTGCATAACAGCGTCATTCACGTTCTTTAACACATTAAAATCTAGTGTTCTTTTGGTGCGAACTCGACTTAATCAGTGTTTAAAAGACCGCATCTTCAGTTAATACACATGGTTAAATGTTGCGCAATACAATAACATTCAAAGAATTTTTTTTGTTTGTTAGTAGAATGAATGCATGATGGACGGAATGTATGAATCGCCTTGTAGCTCTTGAGTGGTTGAATTCGGATGGGTAGTTCCACTAGATGTTTCGTTTCTTACGACAAAACTCATCCAACGATACCACTCTTATAAAAATCGGCGCATTGCAGTCTAAGTGGTTCCTTTGTTAGTGAATATCAACTGTATCTTAAGCGAGATAGAACATTATCAACTATATATTATTTTATAATTGTATTGGCAACAGAACATATATATATATGTTTCGTCTCCAGTTTCCGCTATGTTGACAAGCCCGGCGAAATTTACATGTTCCATGTGAATATTGTGAACTATCACTATGTTCCTGCCTTCATCTAACGGGGTTTTGATTTCGCAGATATTTTTATTCTCAGATACGATCTTCTTCTGTGCTCGATGGGCAAAACTCCTTATGTCATCCAGGAAACATGGCGGAAATCGGGGACACTTTTTGAGGCTCGCCCTCCCTCTATACTTCTTCTGTGCTCGCTGGTCGTCCTCACCATTCACCATAGAAGCATTCCCGAAATCCTACACGAATAGAAAGGAATTGCTGCCAGATTCAACTTCAAATCAAAAAGAGTGCTATACAAACAAATAGTGTTATTTAACTGAAGAAGAAGGTGTTAGAAGAATTTTGAGGATGGTCAGATGGACAAGGAAGAAGAAGAAGAAAAAGTAATTTCAAGCGAGGATGTGTCGGACAAGGAAAATGTAGGCATCACTACCTAGGTGGAATAAATGTAATAGTGGCATCACTGCTCATCCCATCTAGCATTGCCAGATGGAAGTGAGTTCTTCGGAAATGGGAGTGGAGATTTGAAAGGTTAGCCATTATAGAATGGGTTGGCCTTCTTCAAAAAAAAGGGTTGGGTGGTCATTGGCTCGAAATACGATGCCATTTGGCCGCCGTTTAATGAGGTTGCGTAGCCAAGAACATTTATCAACTCTTTTTGGTGCCATCTTCATAATTGAGAATCCAAAAAATATGAAAGCCTCTTAAGTTTAAAGAAGAAACACCAAATTTTCATCGCCAGGCTAAGCATCTTTAATTCCTTATTGTTCCATTCCCACTTTTTTTCTACGAACTTCTCATCAATTCTACAATTTGGCACACTTTCCATAGATTCTACAAGTTGGGACAATTTCCGAGGGTTCCAGAAGTTAGGACATTTTCCATGAATTCTTCAAACTGGGACACTCACCATGAATTTTACAAGTTGGGATACTTTTCTTGAATTCTGCAAGTTGACGTATTCTCCTTAAAATCTACAAATTAGAATACTTTTCATGGATTCTACAATTCGGCACACTTTCCATAGATTCTACAAGTTGGGACAATTTCCGAGGGTTTCAGAAGTTAGGACATTTTCCATGGATTCTTCAAATTGGGACACTCACCATGGATTTTACAAGTTGGGATTCTTTTCTTGAATTCTGCAAGTTGAGGTATTCTCCTTGAAATCTACAAATTAGAATACTTTTCATGGATTCTACAATTCGGCACACTTTCCATAAATTCTACAAGTTGAGTCACTTTCCATGGATTCTACAAGTTGAGACACTTTCTATGGATTCTAAAAGTTGAGACATTTTCTATAAAATTTACGATTTGGAACGGTTTCCAGAAAAAAATTATGGATTTTCAGGAGATGCAATTGATTATATATTATAGCATTGCAAAGTGATAGTACAGAAGTCAAAGCATTCATAATTTTCATATAATAATATTGATATAATACGGTCCCATCTCATTAGCACGAACATGCTCAACGTGAGTTACTTTTAACACGAATTGTTTCTCAAATCTCCGTCAAAGTAAATAACTTAGTAATACGATTCTATCCATTTCGGATAACACGAATTGTTTCTTGAATTCCCATCAAAGTAAGGGACTTTCGTTATGCGGTCCTATCCATTGCGGATAACGCGAACTAATTTTAACACGGACAAATAATTTACTCAACATGAATATTCACTTTAATGACGTTCGATTATAGTTGAAAAAATTACTTCTTAGCAAATTCGTCATTTTAAAAAAGTGGTTTGTTTTCTTATAATTTCTAACTCCAGAACAGCACTCTTCCAATTCTATGTCCAACAGCACATTATTCACATGCGGGATGGGGGTCCATATCCATCGTGTTATTTTAGCATTTATTAGGTGTGTTTAAAATTTGCATATTTTAATATGAGGAACAATATATTTTGTAGTGCTTGGTAAAAGTGGACTGCGTTAGTAATAGACAGAATGCGATATAGCGTTGTTAATAAGTGGTGCTAACAATTTACAACGATGGCAATAGATATCATTTGGATAAGTATTGGACA
Organism: Dysdera silvatica; assembly: GCA_006491805.2. Lineage (NCBI taxonomy): Eukaryota > Metazoa > Arthropoda > Arachnida > Araneae > Dysderidae > Dysdera > Dysdera silvatica. The sequence continues at coordinate 6,936,571 of QLNU02003225.1, read as the reverse complement.
AATTGTGTCAATGGGCAAATGTCTATTGGTTAGAACAAGTGGAAAGTCGACAAGAATGTACAACTAAGGAAGATAAGGAAATATTGAAAGAGACAGACGAGAGCACACAAAGACGTTAGAAACCTCGTTGTTAGACTAAAATCATTAAACACGATGTGTCGAGTATATTGCAAGGAGAAATGATCAATGATAATAAACCCTGAATTCTGAATTGACATGAAACTCACATACACAAAAGGAATTTGAAAATAACTTCATGAGTTATAGATGGATGAAATGAAAAATACGATTTGTTTTCCAATTTGTTTTCTTATGTCATTTACGCTTCCAGTAGCGTAACACAAAAGCAAGTTGAAATGGTATGAGATAAAGCTGAACTTAAAAGTATGCAAGATATTCAATCCCCGCCTGTTTTTAATGCCATTCCAATTCATTTTCATATTGTAACCGCTGCATGAGATTCAACTAGAATACAAGTTGAAACCGTATTTAATGGAACTCTTCCATGGAAGAAGGAAGAGCTGAAATCCATGATAACCTAATCCATGATAACTGTAACCAAACCAGAGCAAGCAAGGGAGCAGTCCCATATACCCTTTGCTTTGCCCCAGTCGCACCATCCTGCCTACAGTCCTGCTGAAACCTCTTCAGAAGATAGTAAAAATTTCCGCATAAAAGCGTGGTAGGTTGAGAAATCTGGTCCGAGCATTTGATGACGTTGATGTCAGCAAAAATTACCATCATTACAATCAATCTGGAACGCATCCAAAATAAAAAAAAATTTTATGCTGTAATATTCCGAAGATATGACTACTTTTCGTAGTTCAATGGAAAGAAGAAGTCTGATAATTTCAGCTCTTCAAAACAAATAAGCGTTGAGCTTCAAGGAACCTGCGTTGTTTTCATGGCACATTTTCCGTGATGATAAGCAATTTGCTCGGATCATTGTCAACGAAACTTGGCACAGTAAAATTAAAAATCGGGTGTGACTTCATGGCCGTTTTGTTCCAAAGCCTGACTCATGTTTTTCTGAACAGTTGTTCCTTAATCTTCTTCTTTCATGGACAGTAGCCATTTCAGGTTTTTTGCTCCACCGTACACTTGTAATCAATGGCATCGGATATTGCAAAAGACAAACTTATGACGCAAGTCAATTTCTGATACGGCAGTAAAGGTATTGTAATGGCAGCGGCTGATAATTACATGCTTTCGACTGATTGTTCTATTGCAATGGATGATATTGGATTTCGGAGATGTCTGTTTCGTCGCTGCCTCACGCCCTTTTCAATTTCCCCTGCCATGTAAAAAAAAAATAACCAAAGAGAAAATGTGTGAGAATTTGAATATTTGAAAGGCAGTTAAACAAGTTGTCATCCTTGATTGCTTTAAAGGATGTGTTATTTTGCGTCGTTCAATCGTTCCTGGCACACCTTGAATCTGCTATATGGTATGTACAATGGGAGATGTGCTAGAAATGAGCGAATGACTCAAAGGAATACATTCTTTAAAAGCGAATGATGATAATTCTTTAAAGGAGTGACTCATTTCCATTCCGCAACTGAGTGAATGATTGAAAATGATCCATGTCCTTAGGTGATGAAAAAGATCCAATGAGAAAGTTTACTTTTTTAGATAAATTTCATTTTGCTGTGAATGTAAATCTCTTTAATGAGTATTTTGGAATGACCGAATTAGTGACTTGTCAAGAACGATAGAATGACTCAAAATGAACGAATGACATTAACGGACGTATAATTCATTCACCAATTTAACAAATTTCTTCTTTGAGTGAATAAAGGAATGGAACTGATCAATCCCATTCCGTTTGTGAATGAAAGACTCAAATATTTCATTACTTTGACTGAATGAGTTCGCTAAAAGTAATGGTTTTACCCACCTCCAAAGCAAATGCAGCTTATAACATATAAAACAGTTTCCAATGTAACCAGGACTACAATTATAATAATTTAAATTATGCAATTAATTATTCAATTGTCATAATGAACATGCTGCAGAAGGATTATAAGGCATGTTACTGAATAGATAATCTACATATTTGGTCTGCATATTAATCTGGCTTGGAATACCTTATGCCTTCAATATATTAATAGTGTAAAAAAGTTCGACTAATGTCTTTTCTCCTACATTTTTCTCACTTAAAATGCATACTACCCCCACGCCCGCCACGGGGTTGTGAGTGGCCTTATTAATGTCATTGCCCTGCTTGGGTCTTCAAGTTTAAAGGCACGTTTCTTTTTAATCTCTTTTGCATATTTTACAATCATGTCAAAAAGAAAATCTGTCATAAATGCAAATCCGTGATTATCAGGCCACAAAGTAACACGGCCGCGACCGCACTTCGGAAAAGATTTGTTTTCTTCGAAACTTGAAGCTTATGCCGTTAAGTCTTATAATTAAGCCGACAAATGACCATTAAACTGTGCTAACGTGCACCCGGTCAACCGTTGGCCTCATAGTGAAAGTGAGTGACATGTCCGAAAGTTGTACGAAAACCAATAAAAAAAAAGACATATCCTTGTTGATTTCCTCTTTGTTATCTTATTATCAGTCATATGAAATGAAATATTATTGTTAATGAAATTAATGAGAGATACGTGTCTGTCTGTCCATTTTCCCTAAATCAGATCATGGAAATTTATATATTTTATTCACAATACTGTGTTATGCAGGGCCCTCCTTAGTTCATGCGAGGCCTGGGGCAAAACATATTTCGGGGGCCCATACATATACGAGTAAGAAAACAAAACGAAATAAAAAAATGGAATAATGTATGACGTCACGAAATGCGAGAACCGGAGCAAGAATATTTTTGGGGAATTTTCAATATACAAAAACTTAAAATTTCAGAATTACGATTCGTGGGGCCCAAAAAAGCGTGGGGTTTTGGGCGGGACCCCGCTCACCCCCGCTTAAGGGAGGTCCTGGTGCTATTGGCCATTGTTGGAAAGCACAGGCATCTCATCACGATCCTCGAACCACAACGTATTTACGCACAAAGCTTATTGGAAGTCAAGGCCGATAGTTATATCCATCAGAACACTCTTATCATGCAGTCAAAGACCTCACGAGCCAACTAATTCATTATACGTTACGCACCGATATCCCGGGTTCGACTCCCACCGGTGCCAAAAGAAAGGCGCTTACTAACTGCTCACTGTTGTCCGGGGTTGATTCCCTAGGACTTGATAGGTTCGGATCCTTGGAAAAACTGTAGGTCCCTGTCCTGCATTAACCTCGACCCGTAAAACTCTTAAACACATCAAGTTGATCCTGTCACCAAGTTTCAGAATTGTTGAAGGACTTTGAAATTATTTGGTTAACTTAGAAAGATTTTGTACTAATCTGATTTCGGAAATTGTAGAGTTATGAATTTCTTGAACGATTTGTGTTCATTTTCTGACCAATCACATGACCGTGGTTTTGGTACCTTGATCGAATTTATGACAGTCGATCTGGGAGTACAGAGCTGTACTTGATGCAGCCAATATTCCCAATAGAATATTTTTTCCTTTATTCACTAAATAAAAATATGATAATCGTAATCGTATAATTTGTAATAAAAAAATATTACATTAAGAGGTTTAAAATATGAAATTACAGGAGCAGAAAAAATATTGAATTGCTTAAATAAAAATTTCGATAGATATTTAAAAGTGCATAAAATACTTTAATAATAAATACTGAATTTTGTAAAAAAAAATATAAATAATCATCGTAAATTTACTATAAATTCTTAAAACAGAAACAATTAATTTACAAAGATAAAAGTTACTATACTCCTATGTAATTATAATAAAAAATTATTGTACAATCAAAACATTTTAAAATCTTAACAATGATTTTAAATTATTAAAGCTTAATTAGAATAAATGTACATTTCAGTCTTAAATTTCATTTTTTATTGTGTTATATTTATTATACATTATATTTTATTAGTTAACAAATTTACATCTTTAAAATTTTAATAACTTTCCTTTCCTTCATCAGAAAATAATTTTCGTTTTATAATTTATAAATAAAATTAATTTCGCAAGTATTTCGATTAATAATCGATATACGTTACTAATAATCGTATATGATCGATAATAATCGAAGAGTCATGTGTGTTATTTAAAATTGTGCATATTATTTATACTGTATTGTCAATAAATTTTAAAGGAGCTTTCCGTATTATTTTAAAACAGAAATATATATATAGAGAATATCTCTTATAGTGGACATTCTCTTTCGCAGTTCTCTCATATTAAAAAAATATTTGTTAGTTTTTAACTGTAAAATTAAATGGTAATGAAACCCTCTGAAAGCAGACACCTCGGAACTTGAAAATCTGTTTGCTATACGGAAGTGTTAAGATATAAAAAGAATTCCCACCGGAAAACATTAGAAGCCATGTCCGCTATTCGGGAGTGTCCGTTATATAAGTTTTACTGTATTTCTCAACGTTGGGATGCAGGAGGACAATTCGGAAGCACAATAATATATCCACTCTGAATCACTCCACTCATCGTTTATTTATATACAGTGGCTACTCGTACACATGCACACTGTGTGAAGAGTCTCTATATGGGATTCTATACACCTGGTAATGGGTGGGGCCCCACCGTAAAGGACGTCGTTGAGAGCCTAAGCCCACTCGATACCTTTTGTAAAGCAACCTTCTAAAAAAATAGGCGAAAATAGACAGCTGGCCCCTTTTTTTTTTTGGCGACTCCTTGTTGACCAATGGGGTGGGGGGGTCGACTCATTAAGCGGTAAATTACGGATGCAGTAACCAATCAGGAAGCCCGGGATTTGGCCCAGCCGGCTCCCTCAGAGGAAGAGTAAATATGAATGAATTTGGATGGTGGGGGCATCTGGGTGGGCGATGGGGGGTGATGAGTGTGTGGCATAGTCAGGTGTCTTCATCGCGCGTGACACGCTCATTGTGATCGTTATGGGCTTATCCTTAACTCCCTCTCATTTTATACCTGGAGAGAAAAATTGCACACCGTTGACCTTCACAACGGTAGCACCTGGTAGTCGCCAACGTTGGCGACATTTAGTTCGTTTGGTTGCTTCCTATAATAGTTATATAATAATAGAACTCGTCTAAGGCGACCACCCACGTCCCGTTAAAAAAATATCATTTTGAGGGAGATGCTGCGGCTAAATAGAAGGAGATAATTTTGATACCATCGTGTGAAATTTCTTTATTTTAGAAAATGTTGCCCGCTTCATGTATATTACTTGTTTACTTGTTTGTTACAAATATATTTTAATATATAGTAAAATATATATTATATTATAGTCGCACTATCGCAGCACCATCTTTTAAATGGAAAATTCGAAATTAGAACCCATAAATATATTTCAGTTAAAAAATATGCAAAAATCCCTCCTCCCCAACTAAGTCCATGGGGCCCCCACATAGTTGAGGGGAGGGAATCCGCAATACAAATGAATATTAATTATTAATTAATTCTCCTTTAGTTAATTAAACATTAATTAATGTTATATTCCATGGCATAAAAAAGAATTTAGCCTAATTTCAAAAATGGCTGCGGAATGGAATTACGCGAACTGAAAGACTACAATCCCAACAATTGACGAATTGTCGCCAAATTTGGCGTTGTACAACTTCCAAACATCGATAACAACTAACTTTTTGATCGTCGTCAGGGGAGACCGTGTCCCATTTCACCCCCCAGGACGCGAGATTTTGCGTGAAAATTTTCGTCCGCAATCGGATGAAGTGATGCGAAAAGACAACTCACGTACCACTCAGAAAGAGGGGGTACACGGAGGTTATGATTAAGCAGGAAGTATATGTCCTCTGAGTACCGCGCCATCAAGCACAAGGTGCACCGCAACAGTACCCCCCCACCCACCACGAATTGATTTCCGACGCCGGGGATAATAAAAGAAACTGATCTAATCCTTCATTATCCTCCCCTCATTGTCTCTTTCTTTGTAACGGACAGTAAATATGTCGGAAACGTATATTTTTTAAGACTACCCTTTTTTGTTTTTCTTGTGGAAATGGAATTTATCTTATATATTTTTTTGGTTCATACTTTCATACTTTACAACTTTTAAAAAATATTCTCTGGATGGGCTTTGCAAGTTTTAAAAAGTATTGTTTCGTTTGGCTTTGTAGTTTTTAAACAATATTTCTTGGTTTGGCTTTGTAGTTTTTAGAAAATATTTCTTAGTTTAGCTTTGTAGTTTTTAAAAAAAGGAGTGCCACTTCTAGCTTTACAATTTTCAGGAGATGTTGTTTATTTCAACTTTGTATTTTTTAAAAAATATCTCTTTGTTTAGTTTTACTAATTGTTAAGAAGCGTCAATTATTTTTGTAGCATTTTAGTATCTTGTACATTCACTAAAATGTTTGACAGTCTTGAGAAGAAGGTAATAATTTTTATCACCCCCTCCTCCCACCCTAGAAGTACCTATATGGGCGCCTCTGACAGTAGAATCTCATTTTAATGGACTGTTAGGCGCTAAAGCTTGTCCGTTTTAATGGAAGTCCGGTTTATAACAAATAATTCTTATAGGCGTGTAATGCAAATGGGTGTACGTCATTAAAAGTATAGTACGTATTTGGTACTTGTAATGACACTTTTTTATTAAAAAGTGTTACTTTTTTATTAAAAAGTGTTTATTACTGTAAAATCTCTTCTCTTCAACAATATACGGACAATTATACAATATTATACATAATTATAAAGATATATATTAATAAGAGGTAAAATATTATACATAATTATAAAATATTATACATACTATATTGAATATTACATAATAATATTGTATAATATGTAATATTATATATAATTATAAATGTTATACAACATTATACATATTATATTAATATTATGCATAATTGCCAATATTATGGTATTAATTATATAATATTATGCATACTATACAATATTAATTATATAATGTTATATACTATACACAAGTTATGCATAATTATATACATTATAGAGAAAATTATCGTTGTAGAGGGATTTATCGTTATAGGGAGGTTTTACTGTATATATTAAGTAAAAAAACAACCCTCAACGTAGATTGAATTGAAAAAGATGTTTGCGTATACACTTCATTAATCGTTACAACAACAAGGTCCTGGTTCATATTGATTGCCTACATTCATTTTTTTTTTTTAAATAAGTTTCTGCAGGGTTTCTTCACTGCTTATTTCTTCAGTTAATAACTGACGGAGGTGACGTAAGTATTCATAATATGCAAACATATTTTTATTTGTCGATAGCTCAACGTATTGAATAACAAAATTGAGCGTTCTTTCGTTTCGCTCACCTTAACTGTGGACTGAGTAGTGTCTCTTGCCTCTTCTTCCTCGTCCTTCGAAGATTGTGTCTCTTCAGTTGCATTGGTGACTATTTCTTCTTCAGTTACATTGGTGACTATTTCTTCTTCAGTTACACTGGTGACTATTTCTTCTTCGGTCAAAATCTGGCGAGCGATATGAGTCATGCAACGCATCCATGTTTACGCAAAACAACACAACAATCGATGTTTAATCGCTTGCTTGAAAATGTAAAACTCGTCAGATAAAAATAAGCATCCTTTTTTATTATAATATTAGAATTTCTTTTAACTGTCCGTTATAATAGGGCCCGTTATAATGAAGGTCTACTGTATCACCTTTTGAATAAGACTGAATTTCCATATAGAAATTAGCCTTCATTTTTAAAATATAATGATATGTAAATTACACCTTATTTTCTGAATGCCGACATAGAAATTAAAATTTATCTTTAAAATGACTGTATATATAGAAATTAAAATTTATCTTTAAAATGACTGTATATATACATACATATATATATATGTAGTCAGTGTAACATGCCAACAGATAGCCAGAAAAATAGTCTATTAATAAGGATAAACTGAATAAAGCAGAAAACTACAGCTATTCCATCAATACTTCACACTGTACCTAAAATAATCTTTTAAGAAAGTACATCATATTTAATCTTAAAAACAATTTTAAAATAACATTTTTTTGGTAGAAGTGTGCGTAAATAAGAAATTTCTGTACATATTACTGTTGTAACTAATAATAAACAACTAGTAAGTTATGTGGGAAGATACGTTGCTTTTTAAAAATTAATTAAGTTTTACTATTAATTTATATAGACATTTAATAGTAGTCTCTAGCCATGCTGGAAACGCAAGAAGTCATATTTGATTTCATGACATTATACTATATAAATGGTAACTCTTTATGACATTTTTTTCATCTGTAAAATAGCAATACTTATAATATTAATATTGATGAACTCATTCGTGAATGATCTTTTATTTTTAACTATTTTTTATAACTAACGTTTGATAGTTTATGACGTTCTAACGATTAGTCGATTATGACTAACTTTATAACTAACCATTAATGATTGATTTTAATAAAGGCAGAAACGTTTATTTGAACTTTCTGAATGAATCAGTGCACTTACTGAATGGTTCATTGAACTTACTGAACGATTCATTAAACTTAATGAACGATTCATTGAACTTAATGAATGATTCAGTGAATTTACTGAATGCTTAAATGAACTTACTGAATGATTTACCGAACTTACTAAACGATCCACTGAACTTGCTGAATAATCCACTAAACTTAGTGAATGATTCACTGAACTCACTGAATGATTCACTGAACTTATTGAATTATTCATCGAACTTACTGAATGATTCATCGAACTTACTGAATGATTCATCGAACTTATTGAATGATTGATTGAACTTATTGGATGATTGATTGAACTTACTGGATGATTCAACGAACTTACTGAAGGATTCAGTGAACTCACTGAATCATTCAGCGAACTTACTGAAGGATTCAGATCAACTATTCTGAATGATGAACGAACTACATGATGCAATTTGCGCAACTGAAAGAAAATAACCGCATGTGGTAATTCATAGCAATTGATTGCAATTTCTTTTACATGTTTAGAACGAGAGAATGGGGAGAGAGAACATAAACTGAACATCAACGTCAGCCATTCACCAAGCTCTAGTCTCAAATCACCTGGGCAGATTCAGAAGTCTCAACACTATCAACCGCCTCCTTTAGTTCCTATACAAAGCAGTAATGGGACTTTGTCGCCGTTGAAAACGCCGGACACAAATAACCAATGCTTGCCATGTGACCTAGACTTCGCAGATCACTACAGGTACGTAAAATTCTGATCACATAAAAGTATATTCAATATTTGTTTTTAATTTTTGCAATAGCTTTGACAGTATTTTTTTACAGAGTCGAAATACCTGTGTTTGTTTTTACCTGGGAGTACAATTGAACAAATTCGTTCTTTTTCTGTGAATACACATTCCGCTTTCCGTTCTTTGGACATGATTCATCGTTTGGGATTCGTTCTTTTAGGAGAAATCGGTCATTTTGTATTCGCTGAATGAGAACGGTCATTCCTTTAAGGGAATGCATTATTTTGCCTTACAATTCCCTCTTATACTTGCAACACGAGCAACAAAAACGTATTTTTGATCTTTTATTTACGCGTGATGAAACTTTTATTGGACTTCATAATACACCGCGAAACTTTATTTTAAACGTTATGTGGAACAATTAAGACAGCTCGCATGGGATTATTGGCAAAGATGCTATAAAAAACCAAGATTTTCTACTTTTTTACTTGACAAAGAGAGCAGTTGGCTCACGAAATATCGTGCGTTTGAATCTTAAACCGGTGTCTAAGTAACAATTGTTATGGAATCTGGTGAACATCCATATTGTAAAAATTAGGTTGGACAAAATTAGAAATAAAGATATATTTTTTTTTAGTATGATGGAGATCAACAACGCCATGGAGGAAAGCATTCTAGGCACTTCGGTGGTATGGGCGGAGCCGACGAGAATGGTGGGGGGGGGGGCAGCAGGAGCTGCAGCCCGGATGAAGGCTAGAGGTCCGAACTGGCAAGAACCTATGCTAGGGGGGACCCAGATCTGAAAAAATATATATATGCCACTGCCCAGGGAAGGGAACATGGGGGGGGGCGATCGAAGTGACCCTGGGAGGCCCGCGTTGACTCTCGGCGCCCCTGGGTATGAGAATGTACAGAGAAGGGGGAAACGGGAAAGGGCTGAAGATGATGGGTTTTAAACCGAGAATATATACGAGAATATACCGGAAAAGATAAGAAAAGGTAGATCTCGAAAGAACAAACTACAGATAGAAAGATATTCGGGATTCATTGAAAACGAGAACCAGTACTGCTAATTCATGGTAATGTAGGATCGAATAAATACAATGCTTTGATTCATTGGATCCTACATTCATTGTAATGTAGGATCAGATAGACAAATGTGGCCGCAAATGAGGGGTGACCATAAAAAAGGGGTATTATTGCAAATGAATTTTTTTGTCAGGGAAATTTTTATCTGGTCGTGAAAACAACTGTGTCCGAGAGGTATGGACATAGAGTTTGCAAAATTATTGGGACGGGGGGCAAGCAGATATTGTAAAATTGTAATTTATTTCAAATTATTGTGGGGCCCATATAACTCTACGTCTATGCTGAGGGGTGTTCGTTGAGAAGTGCTTCACTGTGGTTTCTTAATTTTGAAGTCACCTTCATTCAATAATGAATAGATCGAAGCTAATGAGATATTGATAATTATCATCATCATGAAATAATTACGCCATTCGTAATAAAAAATAATCATCAGTGGTAATTGAAGTCAACCAGGAATGAAAGAAATTCAGTATGTATATACCCCCAACTCACTTCCTAAAGTTCTTTGGAACTTACGCCAGGATTTCTTCCCTGTTCAGAGCTTAATATGAAAGTGACAACACAAATCATTTGCTCAGCCTAATAATCGTCGATTTGTACTCTTATCTTAGGAAGAGAAGAAAGCGCTGTTTTCTGACTTTTTTTTCTAATTTCGTATTTTGTGATTTCATGGGAAGATATCCTCCTTGTGGCACGCTGTCAGTTGCATTGTGTAAAAGGCAAATGGCCCATGACGCGAAAAACCAAATCCCGCAATGCGGAAAACAGTCGTTTTCGACACCGAAGAGAGGAAAAGTACGAATAAAATCAAAGCCGTTCCCTGTCAACTCTCGCTATCAGATGATACGAAGATGGAAACTTTGTTTACATTCGTTCTTCTCAAACTTTTCCTCATCACGGGAATAAAAAAAAAAAATATCCTGTAAAACACATAAGCTATGCCCAGTGAGCCTCGGGGAAACTGATTTCTAGCCTCCATCATAACAGTATTTCATGGCATTTCTTGTCAATTGCGGCGATTGTCATTCGAAGTCACTAACTCATGATATGGAGGTCTGATTACTTGGCGGTGCCTGATGCCAGCGGATTAGAAGGGCGTTCGGCCGTGGAAAGGCTTTTTGTGAGCGCGTTGGTGATCTGGATTGTCAAATTGAAAGTGTCGCAAATGCGGTCAGGCCAAAGTTCCGTTACACTAAGTGTCAATACAGATGCAATTGATCTCGAAGAAGGTAATCATAGTGTTTATACGACTCCGTTACCTCCTTGAAGTATAGGTACTGCCTCTTTGATGTACAGGTATTGTCTCCTTGAAGTATGATTATCGCCTTCATGAAATATGAGCATCGCTTCCATGAAATATCGGTTGAAGGATTGTATGGCTTTGATATTTTAAACAGAACATCCATCGATATGAGAAAATGAGCGATGCATTGCACAGCGATCTATTTAAATAGAAATTAACACAAGAATGATTGTATAAGTTGGTGTGTCGTCTACAATTGCTTAGGAAGAGCCACATTTGCCTTCATCAGAATTAACTTAAAAGCTAGTTGGAAGTTGGTTTTAACGAAGTTTGATATTCCTCTATCGAAACAGTTGTAAATAATGCGCCAACTTACGTTTATATCAGTTTCGATAAAATGTCTATTGGTTTATATTACAGTTCTCTAAAGGACTGCATATACAGTAAAACCTCCCTACAACGATGTCCGATATAACGATAAATCCCTCTACAACGATAATTTTTCTCGGTCCGTATAATAGTGTTGTAGAGAGGTTTTACTGTATAATGAACCCTCCCTATAACAATAACTCTGTCTACAACGATAATTTTCTCGGTCCGTATAATATTGTTGTAGAGAGGTTTTGCGGTACTTATATCCCAGAGAATCAACGTATACGCATATTATACATAACCTAATCCGTATTTTACCGAGATACCATGTACACCTACATCGTATTGTAATTGTGTGTATCAGTCATTTACAGCTACTACGTATATTTAGAACTTCGTATACATCTGCGTGTGTATATATATACGTTCTAAAATGGCCAAATATACCTATATTTTACATTGAGGAGTACAAAAGTATTGAGCATGTGTATCTACCTGTTGTAGATGGCAATATTCTGAAGGTGTATGAATTTGTGCACTTTTAATTCAAAAGCAGCCACTTATGCCTATATCCTAAAGATGTTGCATATATCCTAAAGATGTTGCATATGCATATATTCTAGAGCTGCCACGTATATCCCTGAGCTACTCTAAACTTTAGAATTGAAAATTTAAAGTTTGAGCAAAATCATTTATTGAACGACTCATTGAATCATTCGGTGAATGACTTTTCCCACCTCTACTCGTATCATAATTGTATCATGCATGATTATATCATAATTACACCGTGTATGATTGCTTCATAATTCGTTGTAATCGAACTCAAAAACTCCAAGTAACTGCTCCCTATCTTATACTATAGGATAATTGTATCTTCACTGCATAAAGCATTAAATACATTAGACGAAGAATATGTTCAGGAAAGGTCATAGGTGTTGCCAGATGATTTACGCAAAAAAAAAAGTTTTGAATCGATCGTTTGGTCCTAAATTAGATGGCGGTTACTAACGAACCAGTTTATGCTTTCTCGAGACGCACGGAATGATTTCGCAACTGTAGCGAGATTGAGCGAAATGCCTATTAGCGATATCTCACGTCGTTCGTAAGTGGTCTTTAATCTGTTTCCCCCATGCTGAGTTTCCATCAGCATGCCAGCCATTTCATTTAGGATGAGCAGGAACAAAAAAGCGTGAAGAAATCAAACTCCGCCCATGAGGGGCGGGATGAGTCGTTGGAGAATGGAATCTTATCTGTTACAAAGCGTAGGTGAGCAGTTTGATGTTGGATGAAAGCAAACGAAATCCCTTTCTTGAGTGACATGGACCCTAGCACCGTAAAAAGGGCATCCAACAAGACTTTGACCATCGATAATTAAACTTTGAACGTTCTTCTTCACATTCCTCTTCTTCTTCTTCTTCTTCAATCTGACGAAATAAGGGTGTGCACGAGAGTGGGAGGTTATAGATAACGATTTGGCACGTTCTGAAATAGAATCGCTAGGGGGCGCGTTTAGAAAGTTGAAATGTGATTGGACAAGCAACGAGCAGATTTAACTACTCTCTTGAAAATGGAAAAGGGATGTTTCAGTTTTATTAAATAGCGTTCGGTTTGAATTTTGTTCTGTGACATAGTAAATTGCATAGTTCAGGAGTGTGGACTTGGAACGTGAACTATTCAAATATTACGCAGGGATTAAGATAGGAATACAAATAATCAATGGGTATCGGAATATCGATTACCATTTAAAGGAATTAAGATGCCAGGAAGTCAACTAGGTTGTGGGATTAACTTTTCAACGAAATCATTAAACGTTTGTATCAGATCAGTGTACGATAAAAGCAACATAATCCGAAAACAACATTTTTGATTCTTTAAATCGCGTTGAAAAACTACTCGTAGCAAATACGAACATCGATAACAATAATCGCATACTTGAATAAGGCGTCTATAATTCTATGGTATGATTCTTTCCTCATATAATATAAATGAGGCTTAAGAGAAATATTTGCCAAAGAGAAATGAAAGAGGGTCCTCTTCCACTTACCTAACCATATCATCAGGTAAAACTAAAAATATCAAAGTTATTCATGCAAATAAAAAAAATTACCTATAAATTAAAAATAGATACATAACAGACGTAAGTAAGGGGGCAATAAGCCCTCCTTTTTTTTAATAAAGTCAATCAATACTTTTATTATAAATTATTCTTTGGGAATTCCTAAATTTTAAAAACTGTATTATCCCTTCGTCTGTAATATGTCCACATACATTATGTGGGAACTTACTTTCATCCCCTTCCAACGTTTGCGAGAGTCGATGTTTAGAAAGACCAGCAAAATGTATAAATAATGACTAGGTAACCAGGAATGAAATTTTAAAATCTACGTCATAGCAGTGTAACCCTATTTCTTACTCCATAAGTTTTATCTAGTTTAGGGTACCATGTCGCATTCGTCAAAGGTACCGCCCCTCGTCAAAGAAAACCCTATGCTAAATATCCCACGTACTTGCGTAGTAATTTGTCAAGAAGTGACCTTCTTATTTGATCAATTTCAGAGCATTAGTTTAAACGCACATGATCACAGTTATTTGTAGTTGGCCGAAATATGAACTCGGTCGATGATGGCAGGGGGATACGATGGATACTATGGATCGTGTCACGTTGATCAATTCGCAGGGGTGGTAAGCAACGTTGCACCTCACCCGATTTGCAACTTCACTAGTACAAGCCGTCTTTATTGGCGGATTATCTGTGCCTCGTGGTCCGTGAAGACTTTTTACCTGGCGGATGCAGATCATTGGGGCAATAGTCCACACCGTTTCGATTTCACCAAGCAAATCATTCCGCATGGCGGATTCCGCTCAGTTACGCATTTGGCTTAATGCGAACTACAGGCATACGCTGTGTGCGAATTCACTTTCAACCAATGTAGTTCCAAAAGGAATATGGGATTACCTGGAGCGGTATTCCAAATGATTATTCCCAAATTATCATTTATTATTTCTTGTTGTTGCGTATCGGTAAACATGATTGCAGTGACACTGCCTGCACCACCACAACAACATTACATACCGCAGAACACCTTTAAAATGATCAACTGAAGTCGAAGAGAAAAGGGGGTCACTCTGAACGGTGTGTGAAGACTAGACATTGCACAGTTCCATTTCTACGCTGCTAATCCCAACATTTTATAAAATTGTGACTGTTGACAGGAATGGTTATGCAACAGATGCAATCATTGCCACAATCCTCATCTTGTTGTACAGATATGTACATATAATTTTCGTTGCGCATTGACTAACATTTAAAAATTATATTAGTACTTATACGAATGAAAAGTTATAGTTATGCGAAGAAATCCGAAGCAGCTCAAACAATAAAACAATCGCGTCCTCCACAAAAACCTCAGACATCTTACCGATACAGAAACTCGGCCAATCAATGGCCGAACTTCAAATTGTTTAAGCAACATCGTCTACCGAATCTCGAAAGGGTGTGGATCCTTACTAACTTTCACTTTTTTCTTCTTCTTCTTCAACACTTCTTCCCAGGGCAGCTGTGGCATGCCAATTCCGACCCTATTGAGGCTCTAGCCACCGTCACCTAGGACCACACCCAACTTCTTCTAGATGACCCATATGATAATATCTGCTGTTCAGGTGTTTCTGTCTATAACGAATGTGTCATGCCCATTTGCATGGTCTCCACACGCTCTTTGGTTCCTCGTTTGCACTCCCCCAGCTTTCAATCTTTTCTTTGCTTGTTTGCTCCATCATTAAGCACTTGTGCCTTCCCTATTTAGGAACTCACGACTTGCGTTACCGTCTCCATGCTTACATCGATGATTTGATCTCCCCTAACCACGGTTTAGATTCGGTCATCTGATGTGGATGAACTTTCTATTGCGACTATGTGGTAATATCAAACAATGAAATTGAGTTAGGACCACATCAAGGGCGTTAACAACAAAATCCATCGATTGTCGTACGATTACTCTATGTCAGAATTCGCTATATTCTTTTATCTGTCTGTTTGTCCTTCCTTCCTTCCTTTCTCCCTCCCTCCCTCTCTCTTTCTCTCTATCTGTCTGTCCGTCTAGTAGACAAGTATGCAAACATATCTATGTCCTTCCAATCCTTCCGAAATATTTGTATATAGGCAGTATGATTATCAGGAGAAACATTTCAGTTCAATTCAATGAAAAAAATTCGGAATATTTCGAAGTCCTGTGAATTCCTGTTTTAATTTTATTGTTTGTCCATTTGTTTTCATTTCTAATTCTTTGTTTTCTTTAGTTTTCCTCTCTCTCTGTCTCTCTTTGATTTCTTTTTGGATCCTTGCTTTTTCTTCTAATTTATTTTTCAACTTTTTTTAATATTTTTTTTTTCTCAGAAAAGCGTTTTTAACCCTGAATAACTTTGTATCGTTTTATCGTATAACCAAAATTTTCAAGGAAGATAAATGCATTACGTTCACACCTCGTAAAAACTCTCCTCGAAAGGTACATTTAAACTTTCTCTACATTTCTGTTTTGCGCTGTTCTCGTCTCTTATTTCTTTCTTTCTTCGTAGTCGAACCCGTTAGTTTATTTTATGTTATGTGTCCGCTCTATCAATTATCGTGTGTTTTCCCGAATTCAGTCATGAACTTAAATTAGTCAAAAATAACATAAAATTTCATTTCAAGATATCCCGTAACTGTCAATTAAGGTATTAGCATTTTAATAATTTAAATAACATGATTTATTTTCAATTCCTGTAATCCATTTCATGTTAAATTTAAAATTATATTCAGTTACATGCTTTTTTCAATGTTTCCCTAAACTTGATCGTCTCGCTGCCTTTCTTTTTTCATTCTCCTGTTTCCTCACAAATACTCGTGAAAAGAATTATTTAAAATTATCTAAAAATTATTTTTAAAAAAACATGATTTCCATTGAGTTGTTAATACGTTCAAAATACTTCTGGCCCCAAATTATAGCATTTATGAAGCAAACACAACTTACTGTTTCTTTATTTCCGACAGTGCGTAATCTCAGAACTTTTTATTTATTTTATTTTATTTTATTTATTTATTTATTTATTTATTTATTTTATTTTATTTCCCCCCCCCCCCCTCCTTGGATAAGGTATTACTCACGAATGATGGTAGTCGTGTGCAAGGTGTTAAACGTGATTTAAAGGAGTTTTATGTAAATATTATAAACACATAAGAGTCGCGTGCATGATATTATAAACAACATATGAGTCGTGTATAAGATATCATAAACAACACATAAAAGTCATATATGATATTATAAACAGCACATAAGAGTCGTATATGTTATTATAAACAACACATGAGTCGTTTACGAGATATTAGAAACAACACATGAGGGTCGTTTATAAGATATTATAAACAACACTTATGAGTCGTGTATAAGATATTATACACAACACATGAGAGTTATTCATAAGGTGTTAATGTAATCTGAAATTTTGACTACACAGGAAAAACCTCATTGCAAGTTTTTAACACTTCGTATCCCTTAATAGTATGGAAATGAAGTATAGAAATGGACTAAAAATAGAAAGTGACCTTGAAAAGTTGCCCGTTTTAGTTTTGTCAATTTCCAAAGGTCTTCCCACAAAGGTAAATCCCCGTATTATATTTGTGTCATTACCACGTAACATGATCTTTGTGGTAAGTAAAATACTTCCTCTACCAAGGTTAGTTTGCGCGGGAATCTTTGCCGACGTCAATGAGGGTTACAGCAGACGAATCTTCCGGACGCCATGAATCAACCTCACACGCCCTCATTGGAACACCAAGGCCCCTGGAAATTACATGGGAACCACTGGAGATTGACGATAAGAAATTTCCAATTGGAAATTCCTAATTTAGATCGTAAACAAAGGTATGAAATTGGGTGTTAGGCTGTCACTTACAAAAAATAAAAAATATGTGTCTATAAATAGAACTCCTCCTTTGACGCACATGCTGACGACATTTTCTTCTCAACAGGTTGCTTTCATTTGTGCAAGCCATTGCAAGATCGTAGAATAGCATGGCGTGAAAGAAAGCAATTTTAGTTTCATTGTTGTAGCATATCAAATCGAAGCATTGACGAAAATTGATATAGCTTGAGTCCGGATTCAAGCCGAGAGGCACTCTAGGCACAGCCATTTCGGCGTCATCCCCCCCCCCTCCCACCAACGCCGTTCTATATATATGTTATATACTCATATATATTTCGTAATTGTCAGTTGAGAAGCTATACTTTATATGAATGATTTTTTTTTAAACTCCGAGACACCATGTATACAGCATATTTATTATAATTACAGATTAAGGAAAATGTTGGAAAAATAATTTCCCGGGAAGTGTGGGTCGACGAATTCTACGGTAGATAGACCATAATTAAAGAAAATCATGGTACTGGAACAAAAACCCATCGCCTTTTAAAATTTTGCACCATGAACACTTGCTCGCTATCCCCAATTCTAAATCCAGCCTTGATTTAGCCAATACTTCCAAAATGTGATCCCTATTCATGGAACTGAAATTTTTCCAAGCGGCTCACACATTTTTCTTCAAAACCGACTCTCTCTTGAACAGCGTCAGGAGGACAGGGACACACAGAACAGCATTATTTCTGTGCTCTCATTTTCAGCTATTGCGGAAAGTTTTTACCGTTCTGGGGTGTGGCCGGGATGGAGAGTTCGATGAGATGAGAAACCACTATTTGATAACGATGGATTGAAGATAGGTATATTTAGAATAGGGAAGACGCATCAATGGCTTTCTTCATCAATAGAACTTCACCAAAAACAAACAAAATTGATATATACAGGCTCTGGACGCGAGCATTAATTCAGAACACTAATTGGAGCCGCGAAATCGAGGATAGTCGCCCTGGGCAGGGGCGTACGGATTCTAAATGATCAAGATGTCCCACAAGATCGAATGCTACTTTCCAAGCTATCAAAAACTGCCCAGAGCCTTAGAACAGAGCCTTCCAGCCACACTCACTCTTCTTGTTGTCCGTTGACCATTAAGTCCCAGTTCACTCCTGCTCTACTTTCGTCCATCAAAACCAAATTTTGTGGAAGTGAAAAAATGAGAGCGTTTTTAAGATTCGCGGCAACGAAAAGCAGGCATCGACTTCAATTCATCCTTGTCGTTCATCATTCGGAGGGTTATTGACTCTCGTGGGACCATTTCCTACCAGAGAAAGCATAAAGGTGCTACGATGTTGTTCTATAAAAGCGTATATGTATGTGTCCAACACAATGGGAGGAGGGTGTAAGTCTTCATAGAAAAAACACATTGCCGTAGTGAACACATTATATAAACGTGTGCTAATTTCTATAGGAAGTATACATAAAAATATTACAAGTATTCTATTCTTTCTTTCTTTTGGAGGTAACGTGCAAAGGTTGAGGAAAAACCAATAATGCTAATAATAATTAACTGATCAATTAATAATAATAAATAACTAATAATGCTAATATTTAGTAAAATTCAACACTGCGGAAGATTCCTGAACTCTTCTCAATAAATCGTGTATGTTAATTCAGTAGTAAGAATATTATTATTCAGTAAAAGAAATCTGTGGTAATATTATAACCATGCGTTTTCTGTGCATATAAGAGATCTTGCAATTTATCAGAAATTTATCCAAAAGTAATATTAGTGGACTATGTTTATAGATAATCTGTCTCCGAAGTGGGGGGTATCACCCCATAAGGGGCTTTTTAAGATACATTAGGGCGCTAAAGACGAAGATGGTCTATCTCAAACATGTTTGCTTCAGGGCAGTATGCTCTGGAAATAAGGGAAGTAATTTATATCTGGGGAAAGTGACATTTTATAAAGATGACAAACTCTTTTGAATCGATTCATATTCTTTGACAAAACTTTTGAGCCATTTCTCATGCATTTAAAATTAAAGAGTTACTGATATATTCTTTTGCAAATACTACACTAATAACATCTTTTATAAAGAAATATATCAACACACAATTCTTTATAAAGTATTGTAATAATACGCAGTTCTTCATAAAGTATTGTAATAATACGCAGTTCTTTATAAAGTATTGTAATAATAACCAGTTCTTTATAAAG
>QLNU02003225.1:6865900-6916462 GCA_006491805.2 Dysdera silvatica | reverse complement strand
GAAATAACCATTAATGTAATAAAATGAAGCTTTTCCATATCTTGAAAACGTGTGGTAATTTGTAATGAAATAGTATCTAATATTTCATAAAATATGAATTTTATATTTTGCAAGAACTTTATTTTGTGTGAGCGTCACTTTTTTTTTGTCCCTCACGGTGTTCAATTGGAACTGTTGTTTTCGAAATCACTAATTCGAAAATTTCTATGAACGTATCCTCATTTAGTTTGCTGTTTATATGCGTATTTTTAATTTGTGAGATGCAAAAATTAATGTCAAATGACTTATTTTGTAGTACATTGAAGAGAACATCCGTAAGTCCAAAATTATCGCTAAAAACAACAACCAAAAGTGAAAATTCAAAGTCGTTAAATATATTTAAATAGCCGACACTCTGCCTAAGCGAAGTTTGATCGGAGGTTGGATCGTTCATAATCTCAGTAAATACTTCTTTTAAAGAATCCCATTCTTTATTTATAACACTCAACATTTTAGAGTTTGATGTCCATCGCGTAATAACAGAAGTAGGAATTCGTTTTCCGACGACTGTATCGACCACGTGAGTTCGTTTGGCAGAATGATGAAAAAATGCAGGTATGTCGCTTTTAGTTGCAAAAAATATGCGACACTGTGAAATGCTGTTGCAGCTTTGTTGTAGCACTAAATTCAGACGATGTGCCAAACAGTGAATAAAAACTGTATGTGGCGTCACTTTTTTAATTTTGGACTGAAGACCATTTAAGTGCCCTGACATTACGCTTGCCCCATCAAAACATTCTCCTATAAGTTTTGATTTATAGTTAAATTTTTCGAGGCATCTTGATACAAGGTTAAACAATGCTTCGGCAGTCCGATTGGAACTGACGTCATAAAATCCCAAAAATCTTTCCACTAACTTTCCACAAGCAATAACATACCTAATTATGATACTACATTGAGATTTTTGGACAATATCTGTGGAATCGTCTACTTGTATAGAAAAAAATGCAATCCTTTATTTCTTTTTCGATATGTTCATTGATATATTGCCAAATGCAGTCAATTATTTCATTCTGAATAGTCTTAGAATTGCCGGCAAACATGGGTGTGATTTTTCAAAAGTGCTCATGAATGTCCACAGGGCTTATCGAAATAAAGGTTTCTAACAATTCTTTAAAATTACCATGATTAGTGGAGGTTACATCTTTGTGATGACCACGAAATGCTAATTCTTGCTTCCCCAAGTAAAGAACAGCACGAATGGGCGGGCAATTGAATGAAACGTCCATTAAGCTGCATATTTTCGTTGAAGCGTTTAATATATATTGCCTAAAGTATTCTTTTAAAGCATCCTCAATACCACTTAAATTTTTCTTTAAGTTTGAAAAACATAATGTACAATCCACATGGTAAAAAAACCTTCATGTTTGTGAAGAGCACGGGTAACGTTACCAAAATCATTGAAACCACTCTTATTCCACACATTTGATTTAACACCAATGATTAAACATGGCATACAAAAAAGTTTATTTAAATAATAACTCCCACACAGCCATTCAAACTCCGAATATCACGAAATCTTAAAATGCCGATTATATACTTTGTCCTTTTTTTGCAACTTTACTTACATTTAACACAGGCATGGGCTTTTCCTTACTTAAAAAATCTTTTTATCATCGTTATTCCGCTTGGAAAATGGGGTTTCTAATAAAATACATACCTGGTCATTTAAGGGAAACGTCATATTGTAAAGGAACCTATTAGGTTTAACCTAACGAATCAAGTAACGGAAATATTGATTTCCTAGGCGGTTTGAGAACTTGTAGCATAGTGCGCATATCTGAACTTTGGACCATATAAAAGATGGACACAGCAGTGTCCCCAATTTAACGACTGCTCTTCGAGCGGCTCCACATCACGTGATGTTAAACGTAATTCATTAGTCACGTGAGGAAAGTGGAAAGGACGTCTCATCCTTCCTAGCAAGCTTCTTCCTATTCTTCTAGTGTGTTAAAACGATCATGGTGCGGTACAGTGTAGCATATAATTGCAAGGAAAGGGGTGGGAAAGAAAGGCGGAATTTACTCATTTCACAGGCTTATTAATGTGTATATATCTTCTGTTCACATTGTAAATGATACGGTTCCCATTATCACAAATAACCATTTCATTCACACATACACACACACAAATTACCAAGAAAGGCATCAGCTTTAACCTAAAACCAGAAAATATGGAAGAAATAAGTCATTAAAATGTATAAAAAACAATATATAGCAATTATATAAAAAATCGACATATTTTAAATATCATATTTTTTTAAATTATTGAAAATATATTTTTACTTTGTCAGTTGGTTTTAAAATATAGGTATTTATGATATAAAAGCATATTAAAAATTTCAGAACTCTAGTGCGCATAGATCTGAAGATAATCTCTGCGCAATATAGAAAAAGTGATTTTGAGAAAAAGAGCGTTCAAGTTGGAACTTGGTAACAAGGTAACATGTAATAGTTATTTTTATTTTATACAATAGTGCAAGAAGTAATTGAAGAATTTTGATGCGGTTTGTTTTAAAACACTGCCAAAAATCGATATTATTTTTTAAACTAATAAATAAAAAATCGATTTTTTAAAGATTTAAAGGTCCTTTGTCCACGTAAGAAACAAAAACACAACGAAATTACACGCTTCTACTGTTACCACTCAACGTGCCTCGAAATACTTCAGGGTAATTAAATAATTCTAACAGATATAACACTAAACTGTTTGTAGTTTGAATCAAAGTTTTATTCAATTCTTTGATTTAATTTTTTTTCTTTGACCAGTAACACCCCCACAGAAAATTTTTTACCTCTAGAAACCTCTGTGGTAATCAAAAATCTCAATTTTTATTTCTGATCAAGCCATACCTCTGTTTTGGTAATTTTTACCTTTTTCCCCATGCAAAACCTCTAGATTCAGAGGTAAAACCTCTGATCTGGCAATACTAGCTGACATGATGATGCGATAAAAATTTCTCTTCTCTGACAGTACTTGCTTTCGCCGTAAATATTCCATCGCCATGGTAACCATGTTCGCAAAGCATTTCCGTTTTGAAGCGAAGCTCTGAATTTCTATTGTCGCTTCATTCGTCCCTTTTTCTCAGCGGGCAACATTTCGTTGGTGCGTTTAACGCGTTTAAAGCGCTGACTTAAAAACGTAGCCTTCTGTTCCTGAATGTAATTCCAATTATATTAAAGGAATTAAATTCAAAAAAAAATAGTGGGCTCAAAATAAAATTTTGAATTTTATTTTTCTAATCAAATTTTAAATTTGATAAAAAATAAAAAGGATTTGGAATTTAAATTAAAAAAAAACTGCTCGACCATCCAATTTTTTAATAAAGTGGCGCTTCCTCACAATCACCCGACGAGCCGCCACTGTTACTCTTACTACCAATATCTCTTGGAAATCAGCAGTTCGCAATGACCTGTCAATCTCGGCAATTAAATTTTTACAACACCCCCAACTGCGGATAAAACTCCTGTCAGGTAGGTTCTATAATAAAAGATTTTATTATATAAAACATTTCACCGCTTTATATAAAAACTCCTTATATTAAACGACTCATGATTTTCAAATCAGACTTGAATACCTTTCCTTATCATTAACTTCTGAAAATTATGACAGTATATAAGCTATGAGAGTAGATATCAATAGAACGAAAGTGGATATCAATAGAATCAAAGTAGATATCAATAGAATCAAAGTAAATATCAATAGATCAAAGTGGGATATCAATTAGAATGAAAGTGGATATCAATAGAATCAAAGTAAATATCAATAGAATTCAAAGTAGATATCAATAGAATGAAAGTGGATATCAATAGAATCAAAGTAGATATCAATAGAATCAAAGTAAATATTTGTTTCTCGAAATTTGATTTCGGTAGGTACTTTTTTATGAGCAAGAATTTAACAGAATTTATTGAACAGTTTGCTTATTTAATCTTTTAAATTAGAAGACAAGAAAACTATCGAGAAATTGATCGGTATTAGTGTCGATTTCAGAAAAGAAACTAAATTATTACAACACAGAGTTTGTAACAGGAATCGTAACGACATAAATGTCATTTAAAAACACAATTTCCATACGTTGATATGCATTTAAAAAACACACATATATATATATATATATATCTCAACAAGAAGTTTACAAAATTATTTTTAAGTTCATTTCCAATTAAATTTACATATAGTCGGGATGAAACGCGCCTAGCTTATGAAATGTATTACTCGCAAAGCTCCCGAAAGTGAAGGGCGTTGGTTTCACCAGCCCTCTCATTCAGGAAGACAAGAAGACAGAAAAAGAGAGAAAGTGGTAGACCTTGTTCCTCCGAAGATAAACGACAGTAGAATTCGTACCTTACTCTACCTAGAAAAGTTGAAAGAACAACAAGTTTGGGAGGAGTTTTTGAAACTGGGACACTCCTGACCGCCAGATACAAGAGCGCATACACACAGAGTTCTTAATTGGACTTAGAGAAGTAAGTGAAGGCATCATTCTCCGTATAACTTCCCGATAGTGCGGACGGGAAAAGACTGAATGCACCTTGCCTGTTCGGCCCTCAACTGGATACCCGAGAGGGGGTGTTGTTGTTGTTGTTGTGAAACGGAACGACTGGTCTGGGCCATACCTGCCCACCGTGCGCACTTTCTCAATTCTAGGGTGCGCTGACGATCGCGTGCAGACTTGACACGCCACACCGATCCCAGTATTGAAAGTTTTCTTTCCGTTTTTTTTCGAAAAGTGTGCTTCTGTAACGTGGATACGATCGGCTTAGTATTACAACTGACGCTGATGTGATCACACATGCGTTAGGTGGGCTCTTCAGGTATGGGAGTTAGGTGAGGTGGCCGCTATATGGACTCGCAAATTGCCGGAACTGTGATGCCTTCAGTGATGAGGACACATCGAAAAAGTGTGATGCCAAAAACCGACTACGTATTCAGACATTACGTTCTTACCTTATACTTTTTTAGTCCCTAAAATTTATGGATATCAGTTGGCCCTGCCCGAAACCTCGGCGAGAGTTAATGGATAATTAAAAACTTGAATCGAAACTGAATACCAACGCGTATTTCTTTGCAGAAGAACTGCTTTTTGACAGGTTAAAGTCCGTCTAAGTCGAGAGATCAGAACCTTTGAATTTCCTCATGGGTTTTAATCAAAAACTGTGCATAATACTACTTACTTCGGACTAAAGAACAGTGGAAATATTGTGGATAAACAAGCAAACAATACAACTACATCTGTGATATTAATCTGTGGAAAAAAAACTGAATAAATCCGTATTTTCCTTTTGAAATATTGCTGGGGATAGTATTTTAATAGAGGACACTGACATCAGTTACTCAGGTATTTTTGGTTTTATTTCTTATATCCATATTTTAGTGCAAATATTGAAATTGATTGCAACATATTAAATATTTATGCATTGCAGCATCCAATAGTTCCAGAAACAGTTTGATTACGTAAAAAATATTTTGTTTTTGTAGAAATATACGAAAAAGACTATGGAAAACATATAGTGTTAATTGAAACAATATAGAGAACCTTAAACTTTAATAATTAAATGAAATTTTGTTATGCTTCATCAGCGCCCTTAGTTCAATTTTCAATTTTAATTTTGTATTCTTAACTTTTTTTTAATGTGTTAATAATAAAATATCTGCTATAAGATATCCTCTATGACTATCCTCCCCCTTTCGATATAATTCTTAGGCCTTTAAAAGTAAACATAATTTTTCATAAAAATCTAAATTTTAAATTAAAATTGATAATTTTCACCTTTCTTCCTTGTCGCATCTCGAGTCCACCTCCTTGGTAAGTCACCCCCTTAATAAAGTTTTACAATATTACTTTACGATAGTTCAACATATCGTGCCAGTTTTCTTTGGGCCAGGGACATTTTACTACTTGTGATATACCCTGGTTATACTTTGTATTCTTTAGTTAATTGCCCTATTTTATTATATTAAAGCATTTATATTAAATGTTTTCAAACTAATTTAAACAGCCTCATAAAAACTTCAATAAAAGTTTTTTAATGTATTTTAAAAAAAATTCGTTTTCTCTACCTCTTTTACAAAAAATTTATGGTAATCTGTTATTTTACGCTCAATAGTATGAGAAATGTCACAAATAAGATATTAAGATAATTGTAAAATATTTTAAATCTCTTATGTCGCACGTTAACAAGGGTAAAGCCATCAATATACCAATTAAGACTGTGTACCTATTGTACCTAATCGCTTAAAGTATTTATTTTTTCTGATGATAACTCTCTGTTGTAGACGAAATACAAAGGGTACATCCAGTTTCCTCCATTACATGACTATTACTTGCTGATTCATAGAGTAGATTTAATTGCAAAACGATTTTTATTTGATAATGAGCTCTGCTAATCAATTTCCTTACATGAATTTGTTAATGTTCGAATGTTTCCAATCGTTTCGAAATTCTCACGATTTCTCTAGAATTATTTAACGTACAAATAACTTTTAAAAGTAATTGTGTTTATTTGTGTCAAAAAGAGAAATAAAAAATGTGTTTTTCCTTTTAAAAAATATATATCACAGCAGTAAAAAACTTTGCAACTTTATAAAGGAGTTTAGATTAGTAATTAACCCTTTTTCATTGTTTTCTCCCTTCATTCAATTATAGTGCTTTTATAATAACCCAAAAGGAATTTATCGGACTATTCCAAATTATATATAAATAGTTATAAGTAATTATTAAAAATAATAATATATAATTTTTAAACTATAAAAGAAAACACTTTTTTGAGTATATTTCAAAAAATACAACCTTCAATAACAAAAATAATTTTGTCTGTTAAAACTCTTGTATGTTACATTTTATTTTGCATATTCCTTCACATTGTGATTTCAAATCCTTCTGATTTAAAAATGCGGATTTATAATAAATTTATAACTTTATATATAAATTTGTTTAAAAAATTTGATGTTCTCTCCATACTTGCTTATTCAATTTTAGATCTAAATATTATCTTTATTAAAAATATAGTGTTGTATTTCAATCTGTATTAGTAATTTGTCTATTACTATTCGTTATTATTATCATTATTAGTTTTTATTAGTATAATCTCTATATAATAATTGCATAATGTTTAAAACTTTAAAAGTTAAGGAAATTCAAATACTTTTATACTCGAACGAGAACGCGCAGTTATACACTCAAACCTGTCTTTGTGCGGTCTTTTTTTGTGCGATTTTTTATTTGTGCGATTTTTTTTTATTGATAACTTCGTCAATTATGTTCCAATTTGATTGAAATTTTCATATACCGCACAAAAAATCGCACAAAAAAAGACCGCACAAAAACAGGTTTGAGTAATCATTTTTATTTCATGGTATATCTAATTTCAACAAGTGTCTAATTTTATTAAGTGTTTAACATTGGGTAAAGAATAAGATTTTTATTATTTAATAAATTTTAAAATGGTCAAATATCATATTTTATTTTATTATATACAAATGTTTTAGAGCATATTTTGCGTTGCGTTGAAAATCTGTTTTATTAATTTCCACTTCTTTTGTCAATTTGGATTAAGATAATAATCGTTTAGTCTCCTATATCGTCTTAAAATATCATAATCAGAACGTAGCTATTACTTATATAAAATATCATAATCAGAACGTAGCTGTTACTTACATACTTAAGATATCGTAATCAGAATATAGCTATTATTTACATATTTAAGATATCATAATCGGAATGTAGCTGTTACTTACATACTTAAGATATCGTAATCGGAACATAG
Organism: Dysdera silvatica; assembly: GCA_006491805.2. NCBI lineage: Eukaryota > Metazoa > Arthropoda > Arachnida > Araneae > Dysderidae > Dysdera > Dysdera silvatica. The sequence continues at coordinate 6,908,654 of QLNU02003225.1, read as the reverse complement.
CTATTACTTACATATTTAAGATATCATAATCAGAACATCGCTATTACTTACATATTTAAGATATTATAATCAGAACTTACATACTTACGTACTCGACTGTGTTTACATAAAAACACTTGCTAACCTTTGCGCAAAGGTTCGACATATCAAAGAAATTCAAAAAACGTACACTCTTCCTTTTCTTCATATGAAGCGACAGTGATATTGCATTTACTCGCTTTCGTATCATAAAGCGACTATGATAATTTATCAGTCATTTCATCATATAATGACCAGTACGTGATTGCGTTTAGGTGTTATCATTTTCACCTTATGATTGTCATCCCTATTCATTTTTTCATAGGAAATGGCAGTGACATTACACTTAGTTGCCTTTGTATCATAAAGCGACTGTGATAACTTATTACTCTTGTTTCATGATATGAAGACCAGTAAGTGATTGCACTCAGGTGTTATCATTGTCGTCTTACGATTCAAAGGCGAGTACGTGAAATTCATCACTATTCATTCCTTCATAGGAAATGACAGTGACGTTACACTTACCTTTGTATCGTGAAGCGTCTGTGATAATTTATCACTGTTGTTTCATCATATGAAGACAAGTAAGTGATCGACTTTGGGTGTTATCATTGTCGCCTTATGATTCAAAGGCGAGTAAGTGAAGTCTGTCGCTGTTCTTAACTCAATCATTTTCAATCATACGTCTGACAAATGCATTTGACTTGATTCAAATCATCATATATTGCCGCTATAACAGTTTCAACCTTTCTCAACTTCATAATGTAGCTGGGGACTTAACCAAGCCATTATCCATGCTGAAAGAAATTTATTTCAGCGTGTCAAATCATCATATATTGCCGCTATAACAGTTTCAACCTTCCTCAACTTCATAATGTAGCTGGGGACTTAACCAAGCCATTATCCATGCTAGAAAGAAATTTATTTCAGCGTGTATATTACGCTGACAAGATAAGGACTCAAATACGACATTGGATGGATCACTTACTTACTTACAATATGTCTTAATAGAAGCTGTTTAATGACCTGGGTTCGAACCCAGTTAAGCTTGGTTGTTTCTAGAAGTAATGTGGTTTAGAGGTCGCGTTAAGCCATGGGTCACATCCTAGACAACCCCCCGTGAAACGACGTAACACTATACACAAATTGTATAGTAAAATACATTGTTTTTGACATCTCTTTATACTCAGTGTTAATTTTTAGTTTTTCCATGTGCAACTGACAGACTTCAAAATCTTCAGAAAACTTCTTTCCGCAATAAAAAAATACTTTAATTATACTTAATACATGATGAAACTTGTCGTAAACGATCACTTTCGTACTTAGAAAGGAATGTGGTCGTTTGCGGCGGTGGTCACATATTAAAGGGTAAAGTGAATTTAATTTAACGCACATAGTATAAAACCATCAATTTCAGTTATTAAAATTTTATTAACTATCAGAGTTACCTATCAACTTGATTCCCTATCAACTCTATTAGTTATTAATTTTGTTATTTGTTAATCTTATTACTTATTAACTTTATTATCTATTAATTTTATTAACTATTAATATTTTTTAATTGTTTTAGAACTTTAATTGAAGTAATTGAGTTCAATACGTAAGTATTATCTCATACGTTACGTAGCTGTTAGAATTAATTATCTAAATACACTGGTTGGCATCAAAATCCTCTCTCGACAAAAAAGTAGATGAACTTTATAGATTGCTGAATCCGTATCTGTCATCCAAACGTTTCCATCAGGCACCATTTCCGCAATAGGGCGCTCTGTGAGGAAATGACGTTTTTCGTGGACATGTATAATTTAATTTATTTTCAAACTCCAAAAAAAAAAAACAATTTTTTGTCTTCTGTGGCTTATAATTTATCTCTGGAGTTTCTCGCTGTAGAGTCCAACAGTAGTCTGCCAACATATTTTAGTTCCATTTGCCGCTATATCATTTTTCCATTTCAGAAATGTCCTGATGAAACCTTTCTCCATGCTCATTCGAAACAGCTCCCATCAATTGTGGAAAAAAATCGAGGTGCTAGTGTAAAAAGTGCATCTTCAGTGACATATCACACCCTAATTCTCTATGTGAAGAAATTAATTCTTCAAAGATTTATTTGTAGTTAGTCGCTCCTGCGTTTCCCAGAAATTTAATAGAAACAGTTATAAATGCATTCCAGTCTCTTTTTTATTATAGTTTAATTTATTTTCAAACACAGAATCTTTGAAAAATTGTCTGATTTGAGGACCAATGAAAATACCCTCTTTTATTTTAGCATCGCCTACCCGTGGGAATTTTTGCCTTAAATAAGTAAATCCATCGCCAATATCTTTTCATTGCTTTCACACAATTTTTGATTAATCCCAATTTGATATGGAGAGGAGGTAACAAGACTTTCTTTTTTAACTAGTGACGGATGCGCCATATTCTTTTCACCAGGGATATTTTTGGTTCTATCAGGCCATGTTTTTACCACAAAATGGCGGGTTTTAGCTCGGCTGCCCCAGCAGCATAAAAAATTGCAGTACTTTAAAGACCCTCCTTGCAGTCCAGTCAATAACGCAATAACTTTCAAATCTGGGCATATTTTTCATCTGTATTTCCCGTATTGAATTTTTTTGAAGCAGGCTCACCATGTTCTCATACTTTTCTTTCATATGGATGGCGTACCCGATTGAAGGGTGTTCATTCTTGTTGTGTAATAGAACTGCTTTTAAGCTCATCTTGGAATAGTCAATGAAGAGCCTCCATTCTTCAGGAGAATTCGGAAATTTCAGTTCTATTAACAGATCTTCGATACTTTTTCAGTATACCAGATCACCGGTTTTCGCAAAAAAATTCACAAATGTAAACTGCTTCTTTCGAAAAATGAGTATTTCACATTTCTTTCCAAAAGGTTCCATTGCTTCAGACGCGAACCAAGTAGCCGAGCTTTGGTTTTTGGAAGGTCTAAATCTCGAACCAGATCATTCGGTTCTGCCTGGGTTATTAGGTGTGGCTCCGTCGTTGGATTTCCAAATGATGAACACTCACCTTCCATATTTCCGGGACTAGCTTTTGGAGATGTTTCTTCAAGCTCTGATTCTGAAGACAAATCATATTCTTTAGGCGGTATCGGCACACGCAAAGAGTTATTATTAGGATGATCACAATATGGATGCTGTGTTAGGGTAGTGTATCTTTTGCTTTGATTTCGCAGTGGAGCCTTCGATGTTTGTCATACAAAAGTAACAATCATTCACATCATTTTGAGGCTCGCGCCAGACCATGGGTACGGCGAAAAGCATCGAAATATGCGTACGATTTAACCAATCAGTCATAGTTCTCGAACATGTATTACAGCAAATTTTTGGAGCCCAAGACTTACCTCGATCTCCAACCTTGCAGCCAAAATAAAGACGGTAAGCTTTCTTCGCAAGTGGTGTGATATTCTTCGTTTATGCTTTTAAAGTAACGTCTCCACGTGTGTAGCAAATCTTGTTAGGATTATTTTTACAACAACGAGATGACCGCGACATTACGCTGTGAAACTACGTAAAATAAAGCACTACAAAGCGACTTTCTGTACTTGAGTTTAATGTAACGAACGTGCGAAACAAATGCGAAGGATCTGAATAGATAGGCAGCTTTGAGTGAACTCTGCATGTGGCGATGCCATGTGTTTTCAAACTATCACGTGTTTTGTTGACAGTGAAGTTATCCAGATTGCCCCTTGTTAGTAGTAGCGAGATTTTAAACGCTTTCGTAATACTTACATCAAAACTATGTGCAAGCTTTTTTCATGCAGTTGGAAGTTCAGCTGTCGCCTTTGAAATTTAATTTTGGTGGTTAAAAATCTGCTTGTCATGGCGTGCCCATCAGGCTTACACGCTACACCACTTCCGGGAACTTTAAAAAGTATACCTAATAAATAAACTGAAGCTGACATAATTTTAAACAATTAAAATTGTCTATATTTATGAAAAATGTATTTCCTCCACAGACCCCCACCCCCCCCAACGAAAACGATGCCTGCTGCAAACATTTCGACACCATATTGTTCGGATTCAGCACCCTGAAAAACATAAAAATCAGGCAAAATTTTGGAAGGGAGGAGAAAAAATTTTTTTTGCCGACCAGTGATATTAGAACTCTATTGACTCAGATCCCTATTAACTAAAGAGCTATATTGACTCATATTGGAGCTCTATTAGCTCATATTGGATCTCTTTTGACTCAGGATAGAGCTCTATTGACTCAAGATAGAACTCTATTAACTAAAGAGCTATATTGACTTATATTAGAGCTCTCTTACATTGGAACTCTATTGAATCGGGATGAAGTTCTATTAACTAAAGAGCTATATTGACTCATATTCGAACTCTATTGACTCATATTCGAGCTGTATTAACTCATATTGGATCTCTTTTGACTCAGGATAAAGCTCTATTGACTCAAGATAGAGATCTATTAACTAAAGAGCTATATTGACTCATATTAGAGCTCTTTTACATTGGAGCTCTATTGAATCGGGATAGAGCTCTATTAACTAAAGAACTATGTTGACTCATATTAGAGCGCTATTAACCCATATTGGAGCTCTATTGACTCTTTGCGTCTAAAAGAATACAACACCTCAGACTGCCCCCTCTAATGAACGAATATAAAAAAATTTAAAACTTCAACCAGTTAAATATGGTCAAGGAATAAAGGCGGCCGCTTTAAGAAGGTTCACCACATTCCATATAATATACGCGAAAGTTTTAATTTCCTCCTCAACTCTTTTCCGATGAAAGCCACAACCAATCCATTATCCGTTTCAACCTCGATATGATACATTACACGCTTTCCAATGCGACTTATTACTCGCTTTCTAATGCAATTTATTACGCGCTTTCTAATGCGATTTATTACGCGCTTTCTAATGCGATTTATTACGCGCTTTCTAATGCGATTTGTTACGCGCTTTCTAATGCGATTGTGGGCAGTAAATCTAATGTATTATCACAGCATAATACATTTCATGCTTTCCAAAGCGACATTATTGGTCCGTTTAACATTCTATTACTTTGATGTCGTTCTAATGTTCGTATTTACAACCGTTTTCACGCACTGCCCGCCGTCGACAAAGGAAAGGACCGCGGACAAACTCACGCCGTTGTCTTGACCGACTCATCCGCGAAGTGGGTTTTATTCTGACCATGGTTGGTCACGTCCAGTGTTGTCAGATGCTTGTCCATTACAATAGAAACACTGATACATTCTTCTATCCCTTCTTCTTCTTCTTCATTACGATTCTGGTCACCGTTTTTCACGCTTTTTACCGCTGAATAAGCCGGGGCTCCACTATTAGCCCCATTTAGTATAATAAGTGCCTCTCTGTGCTATTCTCTATTGGCTCTTTACACTTAAAAGCCGCTCCCAACCTTTCTGCAAGTTCCCTTTCTTCTCACTTGAAAAATGCAATTCTTCATAACGCGTCCTTCTGAATAATTCCCGTTCCTAACGCTGCATCTTGCCTAAGGTTAAGATGGTTACGCACATTAATATTATTTATTTATTTATTTAGTTTGTTTATTCTTGGAGTATGTTTCTCTGGCTTTTGGATAATCGAAGTGTAGTGTAGATTAGAATTGGGATTTAGATTAGGCCCTCTTGAACTTTGAAATGCAAATACGGAGAGACTTCGACAAGGAACTTTACAAGAAAAAGATTTTTACAAGAATCAGAATTCGTTGTTATTCTAATAAAACTTGTTATTTTATTCAATTCCAGTTTTAAATATTGACTTTTAAACTTATAATTACTCTTGTAAAGTTCAAAAATTTCCTATCTACATACAAGATGTATCAAAATATATAACAGATATAAATAATGTAACAAATAAAAATATTATGTATAATGTAACAAATAAAAATAACATAGATAATAGAACAAATAAAATAATATAGATAATATAAGAAATTTAAATAACATAATAAAATATATTCCCACGTCAGCAATTCCAAAAGTTATTTAAAGATACCTATAGCATTAACTGAAATATCGGAATTTTGAGAATTTATACAATATTTATGATATATCTGGCTCATTCGCTAAATCAACTAATATATTCACTTATTTAACTGTGGTATCTAGATCACTGTCTAATTATCATATTAATGCTTTTATATACTTGTTAATATTTATGTATATAAAACAATATACCATACATACTAAAAATATTCTATATTTTATACAATATTTTTTTTATTTCCCTTGCATCATGGCTTTAAATAATCCTTACCGCAAGAAAATTTTGAAAAACAATTTTAATTTTTAGCAATTTGATGTTAAGCTTTGTCACTATTCACTTCTTAAATATTAAACCCGACTAATAAGCCTTCGAAAGTAATTTCGTGATATTTAAAAAAGACATATATATATCATGCAACGAATACGTGCATATTTTTACTATAATCTACATCATCTCCCATAAATAAGAAAACTGGAGATAAAATCGAGACTTTGTTTTAGATGTTCCTCGTAACGCGAATTGCAGGTATCGTTTGCGTAATTTGTCTACCACCCTCATGGAAATGAAGAAAAAAAAACAGAAATGAAAGGAACAGGTGTGTCATTGAGAAAGTAATAGTAGCTGACCCTCATTCAGCAAGCCAAGACTTGCCGACGGAGACATCGCAAGATATGACTTGCCAATTTCGTCCGCTTTCATCACTTTCTCAAGCCGGGGCAGATCCTCAAATTTTCCCAGTACTTCCTCATGACTATTCACCCCCCTGACCCTCCTTTCTTAATGTTCCCCTTGATTCCTCCTTATTCTTTACTGTTCCTCCCTCTACCTCGACTCCTTCCCTGTCATTTTGCTTCCTTTTACTCCGCTTGATGCTACTCTATCTGCGACATTAGGGCACGCAACCTACCATGACGAACTAATTTTTTTTTACTTTAACGGTGGTGCTCGAGTAAGGCAGAAATGACGAATTTGGCGAGGAATTGCGAAAATAGGGGAAGGGAATTGTCTTTCACTCTGTTTCCTCAATAGTTCTTGATGTTGCTACTGTTAGTGATTTGTCTTCAGGGAGTACAGCTAGGGTTGAGTCAAAGAACTCCCTGGAGAGGCCATTGGCTTCAGGCTGATAATGGTCACCAGGAGATGGATCTTTACACAGACCTGTATTTCCTGGTCAATACTTTTCTGTGGCTGTAGTTATAACCGCCACATGTTATCCGTAGCCACCACAAATAAATAATAATTAAGCACTTTTTTTTTATAATTTGTCCTGTAATACAGTTTCCCAACAGTTTTCTTCGACGGAAAATACATACATCGCAGAATGTCCAGGGATCTATCTGCCTCCATGCTTGCATAGGGATGTGGCTGAATGATGCGCATTCGTAGTTCATTGAAAGAAATAGCTAGATAGAGCCAACGAACCTTATACAGGGTGTCCCAGTACCAGGGTTTCAAGCATCTTGGAGTTATAATGTGCATCTAGACGAAATATATTTACCATAGAACAGAGGGTCGCAAACCACTCACAGCGTTAGTTTAAAACCGTCCAGCATGCACAAATATTTACAACCAGTGCGTGAAAAGCGCCAGATAAAACTCAGGTCAGCTGTCCAAGTGCATAGATGATTAGGACATCGCATTTTGCGCTTCTCATGCACTGGTTGTCACTATTTGTGCATGCTGGACGGTTTTAGAACTGACGCTGTGAGTGGTTTGCGACCCTAGGTTCTATGACAAATATTGTTCGTCTAGGTGTACCCTATCCCTCCTCGATGTTTGCAACCCTGGTGTTGGGACACCCTGTATATAAAAATATAATAAAAAATTGTGTACACAAAATTCAAAGTGAAATAGAAATAAATCTACGGGTCTTCCGAGTATTTCTCACAAACTTCTGGCCCACAGTTTTATACCCACTGCCGAAGCGACCACGTGCACATTTACTTGGATGACGCCTTACCTCCATTCTTCAAGGTAATAATATTTACTATACCTTACCTAATATCAGCACTAACAATATGCGGACCATGCACGCAACAGGAAATGTTAAATACTCAAGATCTCTTAAAGGTGAACACAAAGATGTAAAGGACATAGAATAGGCTGTCATGTTGCTAGTGATTCTCTCAGCAACAGCGTCCAGGGAGGATAATAGGGGGTTGGAGCAGGGGCGCCCTCTCCCCTTGAAAAGAACGAATTTACACTTACTATTACTTATTCAAACTTGGCAACAATTTTCATGAATAGATTTCAGTTAGACGAACAAAATAAAAAAAAAAACGAACACGGTTCAATTTTTAGCTATGTTTGTTTTTAATTGTGTTAGTTTTATGTTTTTTTCCTCTTTAACTTAGCTTTTGTACAGTGATTCACGTTAGCGCTTACGGGTCTAAATTATTAATTGGTCGTCTAATATCGTCTAATGTCTAAATTGGTTTTCAAGTTATGCGCATCCCCCGACATTTTTTTATCTGCCTCTAATCAGGTCTAATGCCAGATGATCAAACACTCAGCAATTTAGGATAAATATAAAACCTTGTACTGAATTGTAGGACGCGACAATCTTAAACACATGTCATGTAGTTTCTGACACAGCACTTGAATAAGCAGCATATAGGAAGAAGATCGAAGTACTCAACACCGCCTGTCTCATAACTGGACAGTCACGTACAGGATCGTATATATACAACAATAAGATCAGAACGAACAGAATCAATCTAACTTGAAATAATGTCCCCAACGTACCTTTACACTTATAATTGTTTACAATTAATAAATTAATTAATAATTACACAGTAAACTAATATAACAGTTTCCGCTATTACTACTTTACTCAAATAGCCACAGGATATTTGCGTGCAATAACTGTGACGAATAAAATTTATTATTATTATTATTATTAATACCAGATAACCGCATCAAAATTTATAAGCGGCTATATATAGCCAAGGTGGCTATATATTTTCGAACTACCAATATTAACTGTAGCCACTAGTATCACGCATTAGCCACTTCATTATTTTGTATATTTACATTACTATTGTGATATAATTTACACTCTAAATTTACATAATTATATACTTAATTTTTCCTTAAAATTACTTTTCAGTATACTGGCTTTATTCCATTGCATACTTTTGTTTCTTCCAAAGAGTGATGCCGACTTTAAATACGCGAAGTAACGTTTCAGCATAATCAGAGGAGTATCAAGGTATTAATTAAGAGGGGGGATAAGTTAGAAAAATCCGTATCTTGAAAAGAGGGAGCAATTTTTCTTTAAATTTGAGAAAGTTTGAAACTTAACCAATCATATAAGTTAATCTTCCTCCGTTTATAACAACTTTGTCTGTCTGTCTGTCCGGACTGACGGACACGTTCATTCATTCATTTATTTTTATTTTTTTTCCGGTCTAACCTAAAATTATTTATTGTATTAAACTTTTGGAAATATCTAGCTTTAAATTAAACTGTTTTCAGATTGCTCTAATGGCCTATTGGCTAGAACCATTGCCTTTGAGTTAATTGGACTGGGTTCCCAGTAAATATTGCTGTATAGAAATATACCATGGTTTGGACGTCACGTTAAATCATCGGTTCCATCCCACATGCGGTCTCATCCCATCCACGGTATTGAGACTTAAAAAAAAACACGATTTTTTTTCCTGACGAGCAAATCTATACCAAACCGGAATTTATATCTTCATTCAATTTATATTTTCTTCCAATTTATATCTTCCTTCAATCCATATCCTCATTCAATTTATACATTAATTTAATTTATATCTTCATTCAATTTCTACAAATAAATGCCGTAGTTACCCTTCATTAATAAAATTAATTAATATCCTTAATTAACCCCATTGGTGTCATTAATATCAATATTAACATTCAAGTAACCATGAGCACGACTTTTCGACCGACCCAACTGACTTTTTATCGCGCCCCAGGTGACCTATCGCTCAGGCAGGGGCGCACTGGGCCGCTGGTGCGCCCTCCGACAATCTAAGGCATGCGCCCTTTGAGAGGACCCCCTCCTGTGCTCAAGTGCCATCTTAACATGTACGAACAAACAAACAGATTGGTCACTTTTTAAATTTAAAAAATTTAGAAATAAGCTAGTCTTCAAATTTCGTTGTCAATTTCAATTCAATTTTCCGGAGATAGCAATAATAGAATTTGTTTTTTTATTTATATTTTATGTTCCTATACGGCATTTTGGATCTCTTGAGATGGGAGCGACGATTTAACGTAACCTCCAAACTAAAATAGATGTACACTTAGCCAAGCTTACTGAGTATCGAACCCAACACAGCGAGGCGGCATAAAATGATCGTAGCCAACGTAGCGCGTTAGAAGTTGAAACGCAGTTTTTGTATATCATTAAAGGCAACTGAATCAAAATTATAATTTTATGCATGTTCGTTAACAATGCTGATACTCCTGGTTAAAAGGCTTGTAAGGTAAAGATGATGTTTAAGATCAAAGGATGATATTTAAGATCGAAAAATGATGCTCAAGATCAAAGGAATATGTTTAAGATTGAAATATGAAGCTCGAGATTAAAGAATGATGTTTAAGATCAAAGGATGTCATTTAAGAGCGAAAATGATGCTCAAGATCAAAGGAGTGTGTTTAAGATCGAAAAATAAAGCTTGAGATCAAAGGATGATGTTTAAGATCGAAGAATAATACTAAGATCAAAGGATGATGTTTAAGGTCGAAGAATGATATCCCAGATAAAAAAAATAGTGTTTAAGATCGAAGAGTGATACTCAAGATCAAAGGATGATGTTTAAGATCGAAGAATAATACTCAAGATCAAAGAATATTTGTCGAAGAATGAAGCTCGAGAATAAAGGGTGATATTTAAGATTGAAGAATAATACTCAAGATCAAAGAATGATGTTTAAGATTAAAGGACGTTACTTAAGATTGAAGAATGATGTTCAAGATCAAAGGATAATGCTCATGATTAAAGGATGCTCTAGATCAAGAGATGATGCCCATGATTAAAGGAAGTCTAAAATCAAAGGATAGTGCTCATGATTAAAGGATGCCGAAAATCAAAGGATAAACTGATGATTAAAGGATGCTCAAGACCAAAGGATAATGCTTATGATTAAAGGATGCTGAAGATCGAAAGATACCCAAGATCGAAAGATGCTCAAGATCAAGGGATGATCTTCGAATTCACAGAGCTACTCGGAAGACACGGTTAGGGATTACGTGATTTCGAAGTTTCAAAGAAAATACAACCATTGACATAAAGCTTGCGTGAAATTTACAGCGATTGGGCGAATAGGAGCAGGAGGGGTGTAAAGCAAAATGTTTCATGTAAAGTTCTTAAAACGCTAATATGACTCCTGTTCGCCCATGGCTGCTACACAACTTTTGCAGTAATATATTCCTCAGGCTAATTACAAGACTGTTCTTCTTCTAATTTCATTGTATTGCCTTCCGTGTGCGGCGAATCATGAACACCAATGTAATTGCTGACATAGCCTAAACCATGATTTTTATACTATTTGCCAATGCTTGCTTGCATCTTATTCTGTAAGAACAGACATGGATATGCCACACGTACATTTACAATTTTCTGAAAGATCTAAAGTATCATACCCCCAGACTACAGGCTAGAAAAGAACGAAAAGCATTGGGTGCTAGAAGGGTTTGAATTCGAGGGGGTTTCGACGCTATAATAAACGCATTACTTGTACGAGAGTGTGGGGTTTTATACCAGCACAGATATCAGAGTAAACAACGCCAAAAATGCTACAAAATATAGCTTACACCTATAAATACGAAGCCCATACCTAAAAAAAAGTGGCAAATATGCTATTCGTCTTGTAGATCCTACGCATATTAATAATGATCTAGCCAGTATTGTATTGTAGCCCAATTGTATGTCCAAGTGATAATCCAGAAACCGGTCTAAGAAAAAGTGTATAAGCTATGCATTGTTTTGCTCTTGTAGGGAAAAATCCCGTGATTAAGCAACACTTGTAATGCCTCATGTTGGCGGGAAAATTTCCACGTGTTTTATGGCTTTCTTTCAATTTTCGTCTTACAAGAAATTTTCATCTTACGGCTTTATTTTGGCGGGTTTTAGCCATTTTCGTGAGCGCAATTTAGGGCTTAAAAATGACATTTTATGACTCGTAAACGTTTTAGAACGTTCGACATTAAATGGAATATTGTCATTTTTTACACGATAATAGTAAAAATTAGGAGCTTATCTCCGCTTCCTCGTATTTGGCACCAATTTCTTACTTCTTTCTTTCTTCTCCTTTTTTCGGTTTTGGTACGTATGAACTATTGAATACCCCATCTCTGCTTCAATATATTTTGCACTTTACGGTACTTTATACTACTTTATACTACTGTACTACTTTATACTACTGTACTACTTTATACTACTGTACTACTTTATACTACTGTACTACTTTATACTACTGTACTTCTTACTACCATCGCACCATATACTACTGTACTACTTTACAATTACTGTACTATATACTACTGCACTATATACTACTGTACTACTTTATACTCACTGTACTATATACTACTGCACTATATACTACTGTACTATATACCACATTAAAAATTACTTTTATACTACTGTAATTTTACTACTTTATACTACCTGTATTTCTTACTACTTTATATCACTACCGTAATTTTTACTACTTTATACTACTGTACTCCCAATACTTTATACCGCTGCACTTCTTACTACTTACACCACTGTACTTCGTACCATTTCATACTACTCTACTTTGTACCTTTATAATACCCATTTTATACAACCACTACTTATACTACTCTACTTCGTACCACTTGCTACTTATACTACTGTATACCACTGTGCTTTGTACTATTTATACTTTGTACTATTGTACTTTGTACTATTGTACTTTGTACTCTTTATACTATTTTATATTACTGTACTTTATTCTACTATACTTTGTACTACTGTATTTTATACTCTGTGTACTACCGTACTTCGTACTCTTAATACTTTACTTTGTACTATTGTACTCTTTATACTACTGTATTTTGTACAGTACTCACATATCAAACTTCTGTATATCGAAATCCTCTATATATGTGTCGAAAATTTTCTGAATCCCGTAATCTGAAGTCCCCGTTCTCATTGCGTAGAAAACGAAACATTTCTACGTATCGAAATCATTTATGAAGTCTTCGACTTCAATATATAAACTAGCGGTGAGTCAACTCCTTCAATGGTCGAATGATTAAATGATACTCTTCGTTTATTGTAGTTGAGCAAACTCATTCATGGATTCATTCAGAGAATGATTCGGCACATCTTTAATCAGGGACAGACTGAGTCCTCTCAAATGGCGCATACCTTGGATTTTTGGGGGGCTCGGCTCCTTGTCCTTTCGAAGAAGCGAGTCCTATCGCCCATGAGGGCGCACAGGCCCAGTCCGCCCCTGCCTGTAATGTGAAGGCACTACTGTAGTTTCTTAACAATGAATGAATGAATGAATGAATGAATGAATGAATGAATGAATCCTCAGTGATGGGGGATGACAAATTAAGGAAATATTTGTTTTAATTTAACTGATTCGATGAATTAAATTGAATCGATTCGATTAATTAATTTAACTAATTCTATCAATTATACATTTAACTGGTCCTATTAACTGAAATTGACTAATCAAATTAATTAACTAGTGTAGTTAAATGATAAATAATTGAATTTATTTTATTATTCAAATAAGATAAGCGAGTAGATTCACCATGTCCAATTAAGACGACCCGATACCTTTATTTGATAATGAAAGCTTATATCATCCGAATTAATTAGTGTACCCAGGTCAGAAATTAATGTTTTAGTCAATTATGTTTTTAAATTAATGATGTTGGTTAAAATACTTCAATTCGACTAGAAACAAATAAGGCCAAAATCGATGATCGTTTTCTCTATCTATTGAAGCAGTTTTGAAAAACTGTATCTAAATAATAGGGGTTCAATTATTTTAATATATTTTTCATTACTGAAACATAATGCTCTCATTAATTACTAATAATTAATTACTAGTTACTGATAATTTAATATAGACCTTAACTCTTTTAATTATTGCGTTCTCAATTTTATGCTTATATGTATAAATGCGAAAAAACTGTTAGCTGTATACAAGTCCATTTTTTTATACTAATTATATATATATGTGTGTGTGTGTGTGTGTGTGTGTGTGTGTTTATATTTATCTTTCACTTGTGTTGTATGTACTAATTTAATCGCTTAATTAACTTAACAAATGGGAAGCGTAATTAACTGTGTTATTTATTTTTTAAAAATAACAATCAACTGTTAATGAAAATTAGCAGGTTTCTAAATTTGGAGATTTTTTAATGACGTATTTTTTAAAAATTTCTGATTTTGGTTAAAACTTTCCGCAAAAAAAAATTCTGTGAAACTTACTTTATATATATATATATAAAGTTTTTTAAGTTTTATTTTTAAAGTTTTATGGTTACTTAATTTTTAAAACTTAGAAGTTTTATGTAATTTTCCAAGTTATATATACATTTACACCTGTAAATTCCAGCTGCCTTTTTGTACTGTATTTTTCCTAATCTGTAAATGTACTTCCCCAAATCCGCTAATAACTCCTCTGCACTGTCCTTTCCAAAAAATTATAGATTCTTATAAATAATTATATATTTATAATATAAATAAATAAATAATGTATAATAAATAAATAATATATAATAAATAAATAATATATAATAAATAAATAATATATAATAAATAAATAATATATAAATAATATAATTTATAATATAATTATAAATTATAGATAAAAATGCTCTAATGATCCTCAGTAACATGAATGAACGCAGAAAATTGATGGGATGGTCATAACCCCTATTAAATATAAATTTTATATAGGTATATTTAAAATTTTAGCCCTGTGTCCCACCTTATAAAATTTATGTGTACGATGTCGCCCAATATATTCTTTTATGAATATCTAAATGCACGCAACAACTGGACATGTGCAGCAAATTTCCAAACAAAACAACCTCATGTTATCACTCAATTTATGAGTAATTTAAACCTCGCACAACGAGTTTTCACACTGTGTTTCCCCTCATAATTCCAAATTCGACATGTCTGCGCAACATAGCGTTTTCTTAAACTCCAAAATTCTTCTTCACAACGTTCCTTGTCACCTGTCGATTTCTGTGATCTAAACACGAGAAACGCACAGTATTCCCTTAATGTGTATAGAAACACATTGACAAGCTACTATGTGACAAAAATAACTTTATTGTGATTTGTGGTGCAAAATGGATAATCCCATTTGTTATTTGTTTTTCCTAGATTAAGCCGTCGTCCCAGGGTTCAACGCTCTGTACCTAGCCGTTGCTGAGCAATTTCGAGGAAGATGGTCCCGCAATGACAATTTCACTGTCAGAAAAGCGGGATTATTTATTTTAAAAATCCTCCTTTTAGGGAAAAACTTAGATCTAAGCCGATATGGATCGGCATGGATCAGTGAACAGCTCTTGAACGGTACAGTCACTGGGTCCAGATCTATGAGGGAGTTTTCCTGCTTTCAATCCGAGTGATTCATCGTTGAAATGTATCGATAATTTTAACACGACATCAATGGTCTTTTTTTATTTTTTTTCCCTGTAATCTTCGGTGAGAAGGAACTTCAAAATTTATTTTTAGAAAAAGAAAAGAAAGTGTGAAATATACACCTGATTTTATGTGTATATTTCATTTTTGGAAATTCGAACTGTACGAGATAAATTATCTCGTCATAAAAGCTATTAGAATGTGATAGTGTGTCAGTAAATTATAGAAAGTTAATTATATATAAAAAAAAAGGAGAATTACCGCTAGGCGAGAAGTCGGCGCTAGTAGTAGGCTTAATCTCCACCAAAGAAATTTAAGAGAGCGATTTAAGAAAGTGACATTGGCTTGTATATTCGTTTCCCCGATTCAACTCTGTTATCGAATAGATCTCCACTGTTTGTGAACTAGACGAACTTCAAGAAGACAGAAGTCCCTTTATTTTGTTTTCACTCTTTTTTTTATAAATCGCTTTCATTTATATCTTCATTCGATTCATATCTCCATTCAATCCATATCTTTATTCTTTCATTCTATTTATATCTTTATTCAATTTTTATCTTCATTCGATTCATATCTTCATCAAATTTATATTTTCATTCAATTTATATCTTCATCCAATTTATATCTCCATTTAATTCATATCTTCACCCAATTTATATCTCCATTTAATTCATATCTTCATCCAATTTATATCTTCATTCAATTTATATTTTCTTTTTAATTTATATCTTCCCTTCAATCCACTTTTAATTCAATTTATATCCTCTGCCTTCAATCCATATCCTCATTCAATTTATATCTTCATTCAATTTATATTTTCTTCCAATTTATATCTTTCTTCCAATGCATATCTTCATTCAATTCATAGCTCCATTCGGTTTATAACTTCATTCAATTTCTATATTCAAAACGGTCAGTTTCAAAACCGGCAAAAGGCTGCAGTAAAAGCGCGGGAAACGATAATCAAGCCGTATTTTTCGTAAACGCGTGACATGCCTGGAAATTAATTCTCTGACGAATATGTGAAAGTTGTGACCTTTCGTATAGCCGTAAGGATATGGCTGTTCTTTTTCTGGTCTTTATTTTCCTTCATTTTTCTTTTTAATCTTGGTTTCTCTTTGAATGTCAAGACTTTTTAAAAACCCGTTTGTCCCCGTTCTCACTTTTCGTTTGTAATTGCAATGTTCTTATTTTTCGACGAAATATAATTCAATATATATTTAACCGCCAAGAAGGTATTTTTAAAAGAGTAGTTTCACTTAACCTTTGGTGGTTTCGATAAATTAATCAACCACGGTATTCAATTTTGTTCGGATTGAAATTTCAAGTAAAAATGTTTAATTAATTTTAGCCCCCCCCCACTTCTCCACGAGCACAAAGAATTCCAAAAATAAACTCAAAGACAGATACAAAACAATTGAATCAAAGGCTGAACAAGGAATTTCAAAGATTCGAGTCTCCGGCCCAAGACTATTTCCAGTTCAATTTCTCCAGAACTTTCTGATTTAAAATTTCAAGCCCCTGAAGTAAAAATTAGGAAATTTTTCAATTAATGACCTCACTTTCACATTAGAATGAAAACCACAACATAGACGACTGGATTATTCTACCCATAGAAAAAATTTTGAATAAATGTTCATAATAGGAGTAATTCAATTTGTTAAAAACGCACATTAACTACACCAGCTACTCTTATGATCTTTGATATTTAGTAAATAATATAATTAATACTGCTATAACTATTAATAAACTGTATTCATACCAAGCGCGGACACAGAGGTGGGTCACAGGGGTCATGACCTCAAAAATATATTTTTTCACTGTAAAAAATTCCAACTTTCATGATAAATGAAGGGTGTTATTCCAAGACCATGGCAAATTCTGTCCTTGACCCCCCCAAAAAAATAATGAAAGTCTCTGTCCGCTTATTATAGAGGTATTTTATGTACACACGTATATGGTAATGCGTGATTTAATGTTTTTAAATAAAATGTTAGGTACAAAATTAATGTTTTGCATAATTTAATGCACATTGTCACGCTATTGTTATAGTGTTGCATAAATTCTTTTAAAGACAATGAACCTTCTCTTAGACAACAACTCGCTTTGAGTTCGAATTGCGGCCATTTTCAAAGGTGACCGCATAACATAAGTCAAGGTATTAGTTCTGTTATCTCGAATTTCTATTCGTCTAAAAGAAGTGTCGTCATGCGGATATATGTATTGATGAAGTCACCAATTAAAGATATAAGTGTTGAAAAAATCCAGTAATTCATCCAGTTGAAAATCATATTTATTAATACTTTAAATGTTTATAATAGTTAATTAAGACGCCAGAAAGATAAATAATTAAATACAACGTTAAAAGAATTTAGTACGCCTTTTTAGCGGAGCCTCCGAGAATGACGTGTGCACACTTCGATGGTAAACGGAAGACCAATTATTGTTTTAGAATTCGAAAGGCAGTTACAAATATCGTTGCCAAATACAAAAAGTGAAATTATAATTATACGCTGTGTGTTGCCAGATACGGAAAGTGAAATTATGCACATTTGGAAAATATCACATACAAAAACAATTTGGCATGCTGCCAAGTTTAAACTGTAATTATTATATAAGTTTACGATTCTTCCTATTCTAAGTGGCAACAGTTAAGAAAGCCTGCAAAGTGAACATGGTGTTTCTATTGTGGGAGCCTATAGTCACATCTCACTCAACTGTCGAAGTGTTCAGTAGAGACGGTCAGAAAGAAGTCTTTAAAGGGACCCATGATAGTTATAAACAGTCTTGTGAAGGACTCAACAGTCTTTAAAACGCCTATAATAGAGAACAAAAAAGTAAAAAATATATATATAAAAGATTAATCCACGTAAAAGAGAAATTACAATAATATACTCGTTTCATACGCACATAAGAAAATACTTGTCTCTTCAAAACAGTAATTTTTATAAGGGAAATTACTAAATGCTACTACTACGAAGTGAAATTACTAAAGTCCGCTATTTCTAAATGAAATTAACAGCGGCTGCACTCACTAACTGGAATTACTAAAATCTCTTATCGCCTATTAGCAAACCATTAAAACACTTACACGCTCTTAAACATCGAAAAGACTTCTGTATTAATTTAATGTATTTATACCTCAAAAACAGTTCTTAACCTGTAACCGTGCAGCAATACTACAGAATAAATAAATATATTATATTAAGCACAACGGAGTTGGCAACACTTGGTCCAAAAAGTACTGAAGGACTTTTGAGTGCGGCCAAAAAACGTACAGAAAACTGAGATATGAGTAGCGTTACCCAAGATGTATCCAGAATGGGCATTCAGCCCCGAAAATAACAGATTTGCCCCCTTTTTTTTTGCGTCTCCGCATTGGTTTTCAACTTTTGTGGCCTCGGGAATACTTTCTCGATCCGCCCCTGATTATTAGTTACTCTAAGTAGGTTTTACGAAATAGTAGCCATAAATACACAAAGAGGACTTGTGACACTACCTCGTATAGCTCTGTTTCATTCTAACGAGCTTTGTAAATTCAATTAAATTTTTAACACCTGACAAAAATCCATGCTAAATAATCTATAAAACTCCTCAACAGAAACCCTTACTATAGACTCTATAATACCAAGGTATTAATTGTATGCAATAGTTTACTGTGTGTGTATGTATATATATATATATATATACGCATATATAGGCCTATAATTTTTATTTTTTTTACATTACTACTCGACCATAAATTCGCTTTTTTTTCCCACTTTAAATCAGCTTCTGAAAAGCACCAAATAAAAAATGGCGAACTAAAAACGCTATTTGAAATTCGTGACTCTCGTAGGTCGTTTCATGCTCTGGTCACGAGGCTACAACACCTAATTTCACTCTCTCTTTCTGACTAGATGTACTTTTCCACCCACTGTCTCTCACCGGGTTTTTTTTTTCTTTTTCTTCCATCTATCTGTCTTTGATGCCCATATGCTTTAGAAACGATCATTATTATTATCATTATTTCTAACGCGACGATCCCCAAATTGGCAACAAGTCGGCAAGGGGGTTGAGAGCAGAAAAAGTGATGCTGCCATCTAACGGCTGAGTGATGAATTAGACACAAGACCACGTGAAGAGGCATCGGACCCCAAAACCAGCATTCTTTCCTCATAAATGTAAACAACTTTATAAACAAAATATCTTATGTCAGACAATTCATAGAAATTTTGCCGTTTTTAATATTTTAATGTATCATTTCTCCTAAAAGCGTTCAACAGTTTTCAATGAGAATTTTACTATCATAAAAAAAATATGTGTATTTAAAATTCGGCATTTAAAAGGAGACGCTTTATGTAGACAAAAAAAAAAAATACAGGCAACTCAACACTAATCTGAATTCCAATTTTAAAATAAAAATGTTCTTTAGTTACAGTTCATTTATTAATTGTGCACAGTTAGATAAAAAAAATTGTGAGCTAATAGCACCCGCGGCCAGCATAAAACTTTTATGCGACCTTCATTTTAGTTGATGTTTGTGCAATCATTTTTTGAACACACTCCGAAAATTGGTTAGCTTCTCTAGATATCAAACCTATCGTATCAAACCTAGATATTAACCTTATCATATAAAACCTAGATATCAAACCTGGATATCAAATCCTTCTCTGGTTAAAACTTGATTTTAAAACGAGAACAAATTAAATTTTTAAAATGTTTAATTATTAATTTAAAGCGCTTATAGTAAAGACATAATTTCCAACGATTTATATATGCTACACTTACTAATGCATTACATTTTTAATACAATTAGCAGTCTTATACTTAGTACAATTATCAGCCCGATATATCTTTGCTATACTTAGTAGTGCATTATATCTTTAATATAGATAGCAATGAAAGAATTACATCTTTAGCTTAGTTAATAAGCATTATTATATATATATATATAGCGCATAATTACTGCCATGCGTTATATTTTTAGTATGATTAGCAATGTATGTTAAATTCTTAGCATAATTAGCAATGTGTGTTAAATCCGTAACATAATTAGCAATGCGTGTGTAATCCTTAGCATATTTAGCAATGTGTGTTAAATCCGTAGCATAATTAGCAAGCGTGATATCTTTAGTATGACGATCAAACGTGATATCTTTAGTATGACGATCAAACGTGATATCTTTAGCATAATTAGCAATATAAGCATGCGTTGAAATTTCTTTCAATCATAATATTCGCCTAATTACTTCAAATGAACGGTTAAAATAATTAATAAATTAACGCCATAAAAGCTTATAGTTTCAGAGGCAAAACATTATAAAAATAGAACACTCAACTGGTAAGCGTACTTTGTGGTTTGACTTTTTGATCACCTTGTACATAATTTGTTTCAAAATTTCCGTGTAAACTGTTTCGATGTTAAATGATTTGTATAATTCAAATTTAACCATAAAATCTTGTGACGTAAGTAGCGGAATGCGGTTGTAGATGGTTAAAATTTGAATTGAAATTACGATCACGTGTTTGTGTGCGTCATGTACCCGAAACGAAATAGACATGGTAGTCTTTCTCACACTTCCCACAAAGAAAATTCACGAAAGTAAAAAATGGTCAGATCTTCATGAATAGCGAATTTACTTTACAGAGACGTGAATTCATTATTCACGAGTTTACTTTTATTTACTTACTTTTTACAAAGGAACTAACGTTAAAAACGAAAGTTAGAATCTAAAAAGTGGCAACTTTGAATGAAAGACAGGAAACCGAATTAATGGAGGGGGGGGGGACTTAAAAAAATAGGGGAATAAATAGGTCTCGTTTTACGTATTCCTAAAAAAATGTCACCCTTTCATGGGAAGGTATTTTAAAGAGGGTCGGAGATCAAGGGTCAGCACAACAAGAGAATGGAGGGCGTGGTAATTTTTATATGAACCCACGCTCGTATTTTATAGACAAAATGGGTCATATTTACGACAGCTGTGACACCTCGACGATAGTCCGCACACCCAAGGAGCGATGGACAAGCCAGGAAATAATAGCCGTGGAAACATTGTTCGTCCAGAGGCCATTATAATTTCAAAGCATTTCTCCACTTTAATAAGCCTATCACGCTTTATGCATCCATAGGCGTCTACTGCCATATTTGGCTAATCCTAGGAAATGTTAGGATAAGCAGGTAAGCGGCAAAAATATGCTACCCACAATCTTATTAAAAGACAAAATGCGGGACAATAAAGGGCATCACATCCAAGACGCCCAGGAAAAAAATTATATGCCACCTACTAACTTATAAATGCCTGGAAACTCATCTTTTTATTCTTGCATAATGATGGAAGTGTTGCAAAGTATTGGGTCACCTCTGAGGTGGGGAGAGGGCTTCATCTTTATTTAGAACCATTGATAACTTTATTAATTTTTTTGGAATGGTGGGCGTCTCATGTCTTATATGGGCGTTTTATGAACTATGATTAATATAATTCAGTTTGGATTGTTAAAATGATACATGTGGAAAATACTTTTCCTCGTTACCATTGGTATTTAGGAGGTACGTGAGGTATCTCTGCAGGTGTGCGATTACTTGCTTGTCTTAAAATGACATTTGGTATCTGTGATATTTTGCTGTAACTTCGCCACTCCGATACAGACCGGTAAAATATCAGTTACCAGAACCAAACAATGAGAGCTCAATCCTAATCCAGTTAATTGAATGAGGGTCTTAAAGTGAGTACGAATGGTATTCTTGGACCTTTTCTAAAAGTACTAAATGTTAAAAGAAAGCATTATACCTGTTTTCGCAATGATTTATAGGACACTGGGCTAGAGAAGTACTCGGTTTTATTTAATCTTACATTCAGGTCCAGGTCTGGTTAAGGACCAAGTATAAACTTAGGTATATTGAGACTGTCAATGTATATAGGTGCGTATCACCAAAGAAAAGTGTCTGTTTATAAAAAATATTAGTGTATGTATGAATGTCATTCTGTTGATGTATGTTGTGCAAATGATTTTCCATGAACTGTAATTGATTTTTTCTCTTTTACAGGCTTAACGAGCATATAGGCAATTCACACTACTCTGAGGATAGTGGGCAGGGCGAGAGAGAGTACAAGTGTCCACAGTGTCCAAAAGTGTTCAACTGGAAATCGAATCTCATTCGTCATCAAGTTGCACACGACGAAAGTCGCCGCTATACCTGCGAAAATTGCAAAAAAGTCTTCACCGATCCCAGCAATCTACAGCGCCATATCAGATCACAACATATCGGTGCTAGATCCCACGCTTGTCCAGAGTGTGGCAAGACCTTTGCAACATCTAGCGGACTTAAGCAGCACACACATATTCACAGTAGTGTCAAACCTTTTCGGTGTGAAGTCTGCTTTAAAGCCTATACACAGTTCTCCAACTTGTGTCGTCATAAGCGCATGCATGCTACTTGTCGCATGCAAATAAAGTGTCACAAGTGTGGTCAAGCTTTTAGTGCAGTGACGTCATTGTCCAAACATAAGCGTTTTTGTGAAGGTGCTACCGCAGCAGCCTCAGCGGCATCTTCAGCAAACATTACAAACAATTCTTCTGCTACACCTGCTAGCAACTGCTCCTCGGTATCCTCTTCGCCGGGATCCATAAGTAGTCAAGTGCAAAATTCCATCTCTGGAAGCACTTTCGAACCTGGTAAGGCAGTGTCTATGAGTTTAGCACCACCAACCAATTCTCTCCTGTTTTATCCTCGAACGGGATTCCCTATATACCCTCCATCCTTGTTTGGATATCCTTTGTTTTCTGGACCAGGTTTACCAGCTCCGCCGCCTCTCATACCTGATACTGGTTTGCTGGCAGGACATGCTACGAGCCTGAACAGTAATTTTGCTGCTGTGACTCAAGCAGCTCAGAATTTCCAAAGACAATTTTTGAGCAACATACCAGGGACTTCTCCACTTTCCTCCCAAACACCTATCAATCAAGACGGTCCTTCTGAAAAAGGTCCAGAGAAACGTCATTCGATAGGATCAGAATCTGAAGCGTCTGAAGATTTAAGTTCAGACACTGGTGGTGAAGATATTTCTTCAATCACTGACGGCGAATCGGAAGCAGACACCAAATCTCCTGCCCCAACATCCAGGACTAACTGCGACGTCCCTTCAAAAGAAGAATCTCCAGTGATTGACATGTTTTCCAATCACAGGCAAGGATCACCAAAACAAGGATCTGTTTGCCCAGATCCTACTATGATCATTTCTCCCAATGGTCCTCATAGGCCAGTGCTTAACAATGGCACTGCAAAGACAGACCACGACATGCCTTTTGATCTGTCGCACAATAGCAAAATTCGGCAATCTCCCGATGAAGCAAGCGGCTTTCATCCAAGGCCCAGAGAAGGAAATAAGACTGAAGATCAGCCTTTAGATTTGAGGGTATCTCATAAGAAAGGTTTTCAAATTCTAGATGTTGACGATCGGCATAAAGCGCACATTTACAGAGATCCACACAAAGACTTTCGCAGCACGCCATCAAATAACCAGCAAATCATACCAACGCATTCTGAACCGGTTCCTCAGATGGAATTACCAAAAGCTCCAGAAAGTCCACCGATTCCACAATCTCCCACAAAATTGCACATGGCTTATCCAAGACCGATTCACCCCATGTTCCTTGAATCGATGTATAGGCTACAACAGGAAAAACCAGCGTTCAATATATTTCCAGGACCTGAGAGACTAATGCCACCTTTTCCACCAAGATATCCATTTCTTGGACCACTGTTAGGAACCAACCCAACGTTTGACTTCATGAGAGCGCACATGGAGAAAGTTGGAAAACCCATGCACGAAATGATGTCACCCCACTTGGGAAAAGCAAAAGAAAGATATTCTTGCAAATTCTGTGGCAAAATTTTCCCTCGTTCTGCAAATCTCACAAGGCACTTACGCACACACACTGGTGAACAACCTTACAAATGCAAATATTGTGAACGATCGTTTAGTATTTCATCGAATCTTCAAAGACACGTACGCAATATTCACAACAAAGAAAAACCTTTCAAATGCCCTATGTGCGATCGCTGCTTCGGTCAGCAGACGAACTTGGATCGTCACCTAAAGAAACATGAAGCTGATGGACCTACCATCCTCGACGATTCTCCAAAAGCTATCGAAGTTGATGACAAGGATGAAACCTATTTCGATGAGATTCGAAACTTCATCGGTAAAGTTACAAATAGTGGTAATCATCACATGATGAGTAATCCAGGATTACCAATGTCACTTATAAGTCCATCTTGCAACGACAGAAAACGTGACAGGGACACCATCATGATGACATCTTCATCCTCTCTATCTCCCAGACAGCAACCCAGTCCAAGCAGTGGCGGACACAGTGAAGAGAATTTAGATGACGAGACGGATGGCATTAGTCCATCTGATCAAGACGACGAACCTTCGTCAAAGAAGCATCGCCGAATCTCTGACAACGGGTCAAATCCCCTGCGGGACTCGTTATCGAGCGCGGAAAGCAATAAAAGCCGAAGTCCCGATTCTACAAAAGAATTGTCCCTTCGGAGCTCAGAACTTAAAAGCCATCCTGTGAGAAATGGCGACATCAGACTAAACAGCAATATCCATTCGTTAACATACGATGCAGTGATGTCCTTAAACAAAAAACATCACCTCAGCAACGGAATACACCAGAAAACTGACATTCAACGGGAAACAAGTGTTGAAGATGGACTGCATGAAGATGGTGAAGCGAACGACTCTAGTGACGAGGAAATTGTGGATCCGGTTGAAGACGTTGATGACATAAAGTCATCTCCAAAGTCCTCTAGCGTCAAAGTTGACTGATAATGCTAACATTTAATCTCTTAAATACATGTCGTTTATACAAGTGCTCACCCTATGACAGTCCTTGGTAGTCACCGCTTGAATCTTGGTGTCACCCTTTGGGTGTCACACCATCTTGGTGCCACAAATAACTTTCCAAGAAAGATTCAGAAGGCAACGGAGGAAAGACTGCTTTTAAAAATATCGAACTCAGGTAGTATAGGAGATAGACAAAAGGAGACATCGCAAACCTCTGAAAAAATTGTAAATCGATGACAAAGCGTTATATCGATATCATCTTTATTTGTTATACTGGTTTGTGCTGAACCTAGTCAGATATATAAAATTGCGTAAATATCGACATATGTATATCGCAATAATTAATTAAGATACATCGTACGTACTCACGCCGCTACGTACAATTCCAGTTTTACTAAAACCTTTAAAAGACTAACCAAATTTCTCACTAAAATAAATCTGCAGCTGATGTCCAAATTTCCAAGCCCGCCCCAGTAAAATACCTCTATTTGTAGTTTGTTTGACGTGCAACAAGTATGTCTGTCATCCGAAACAAATTTTTTAATCAGTTTCAAACGAACAGCACTTCTACCCCATTTTCTCTTGACATGATTTTACCCTTTGCCCAATTATCAACTCGTCAAATCAAAATATCGTCCATGAAAATTGGAAGCACTGATTCTGAATTTCCAGATCGAAATAAAATGCTAAAGCAGCGGTTTTTTTTAACAAATGATCACAAATGATTCTCGTTGACCGGTTCGCTACGAACTTGCTGATGTCCAAAGAAAAAATGTTTTGTTATATGTACAAATACTATATTCCAAAATTAAATTATATTTAGTTTATTGTCGAAAGTAGATCTAATATGTGTTTGTGTTTTGCCTTCGAGTATCAAATTATGGAATTGTCATTTTATCGAAGGTTTTATGTCATTTTCCTCCCACTTTTAATCTCCCTCATCTCCTTTGAGCAAAGCACAAGCAGTTGATCATCCAAGTTTCGTCATTTATTAAATTTCAAGAAATGAACTAAAAATTAAAGTTTTATCCGCTTTCTTTTATGCTCTTTCAGGCTATTAAAAATAGCTATTATTCATTATTATCATCATTAGCTGACACAGCTTTGTTATATGTATTATTGGCATTTATAGCTGTTTTAGCTATTTCACTATTTTGGGTTATTGTAATCAATATGACTATTTCAGCTATTATTAGTTATGGTAGCCGATATAGACGTATTTCAGCTATTATGTATATTTTAGCTATTGGTGGCTATTATTAGCCATTTTGGCTGTTATTAGCTATTTCAGTTCTTAATGGCTTTGGTTTTAATAACTATTTTAGCTATTAATAGCGATTTCAGCTATTCATAGCTATTTCGGCTATTATTAGCTATTGTAATTGATGTAGCTACTTCAGCTACAGTTACCTACTATTGGCTATTTTGACTGTTATTATCTACGTAATAACCACTATGACTATTATGGCCATTGTAACTATTAATAGCTATTGAAGTCATCATAGCCTTTAATACAGTAAGCTCTCCCATTAACTGCGTATTTTCAAGGGATGTGAAAAAAAAGTTGAACGAAAAGAAAAACGTTATTCGGAGTATGCGTAATTCGATGAAACATTGATGACCTCAAGATGCCGCCTTTAATGGGACCGACATTATTAAAAGAGAGGTTACTGTATTAGCGTTGCGAAAAATCCATATTTGATTGCGCATTTACATTCCAACTATTTCTATAATTGTGACTGACTTTTCAATCAAATTACAATCCCATTTTCCAGCGAATTTATTTATTGTTTCCAACGATGGCTATGTCAATTTCATTGTTTTCATGTCAATAAACGATTTGTCGCTTTTTATTAAATGGTTGGATTTCTCATTTAATTACACTTGCAGTCATGAAATACCACTAATATTTTAAATAAAATACCACAAATATATCTTAAAATACCATTATAAAATACCACAAATGTATCTTAAATAAAATACCACAAATATATCTTAAAATACCATTATAAAATACCACAAATGTATCTTAAATAAAATACCATTATAAAATGCCACAAATATATCTTAAGCAAAATACAATTATAAAATACCACAAATATATCTTAAATAAAATACCATTATAAAATACCACAAATATATCTTAAATAAAATACCATTATAAAATACCACAAATATACCTCAAATAAAATACCACTATAAAATACCACAAACATATCTGATACAAAATACCATTATAAAATACCACAAATGTATCTTAAATAAAATACCATTATAAAATACTACAAATATATATTAAATAAAAATAGATTGTTGATCATTAAAATGGCAACATCAAGAAAGACAAGAGATAAAAAAAACCATGGGACGAATGATAGTATAGGTAAAAAAAGGGACAAATGCCCAGGGCCCACTTTTTTGAAGGACCCGGCGCGGTAGATACCGAACGCCATTTCTAATGTAGCTGGAGAAAGATAATTTTCAGTGTTACAATGAAATAAAAAAAATACGGAATTCCTCAAGTCAGTCAAAATTAAGTTATCTATACTCGCGGCAAAGCTAACCTGGTGCACTGTTAAGGCTACGGTGACCTATTCACGTGTGCATCGAGTATTCATTCCCAAATTGGCGAAAAATGAGATAACCCTCAACATTATTAAGCTATTTATCGCCTAATTTGGAATGCAGAAAAAGGCCAAATTTCCCGCCAAGCGAACAAGGTCCTCTGAGTGGTCAGTTACTTGAATGACGTCAGCGTTTCCTATAATGATTCTTTTTCCTAAATTTAATAAATACCCGATTTTAATTACACAAACATGCCTATGTTTT
The DNA here is from genome assembly GCA_006491805.2 of Dysdera silvatica. Lineage (NCBI taxonomy): Eukaryota > Metazoa > Arthropoda > Arachnida > Araneae > Dysderidae > Dysdera > Dysdera silvatica. Next base: position 6,880,360 of record QLNU02003225.1, on the reverse strand, counting down.
ATGTATTTGAGCATTATTTTAATGTTTTATGTACGAAATGTATCTTCTATTAACTCTGTTAACGTAAGAAAGGGCGAACTATATTGCACTGGCGAAATCATACTGCTCTGCGCATTGTCAGTGGTGTATCAGATTAGTTCTGCCGTGAGTATAGCTGCCTTATGAACAGAGACGTTAACGTTATAATATTATTATAACAATAAAACGTTGACTTCTATTTATAAATCTTATCTGAGTTAGGTTTCGTCAAATCAGCTTTCATTGTCTAGCTGTACTGTGAACAGAAAAAAATATTCTGGATCAATGTTTCCTACAGTGTGATCTATGGGTCAGTGGCAGTCCCTGATGGTCATTCAAATAGTCCGCAAAATCTTCCTAAAATTTCTGAAGAAAAAAAATAATGCATTTAACTCCAAAAGTCACATCAAGAAAAATCACAGTCAAGAAAAAGTTCAGTACGAACAATAAATTTCTGAAAAAGACATCTACGTAATTTAATTAATTAATCAATCTATAACAGGATATAGAAACCTGATACTTGATGCTTTCAATGTTTTAGTAATAATGCATAGAAAAACTTCTTGCTTACTGCTGATAGCGGCGAGCAGGCCCTGATGCTATTAATTGGAGTTGAAAACTATACGAACAGTGTATTTTTCAATTTTCTCCTAGAGATATGAGTTCCCATACGAGTACTTCTAGGGAGGGGCGTGGCTGAGAAAAATTAACGAATACTTTCTAGAAAAGCTGAGAAAAATTATTACCTCCTTCTCAAAGCTGTCAAGAATTTTAGTGAATGTACAAGATACCAAAACGCTACAAAAATAATTGATACTGCTTGACAATTAGTAATGAGCTAAAAAGTACCTTATTTTAAAATGTGACTGTAAAACTTTTGAAAGTAAATGCATAGAAGGTTTAGGAAAGTCAAATATTTAAACGGCTAGGGAGGGGCTCTTGCCCCCTCTGCACCCATATGGGCACACACATGCTTGGAGAAGGTTCTCAAACTTTCCACCCATCTCGGAAAAAATTCTCTAGGTCCCAAAAAACTTCAATCCGGCCCTGTCAAAACCATATGTATTGAATACATAGCTTATGTTATAAAGATGAAAAAATTAACCGAAAATAACACTTATGGGATGCAAATGAATCCTTTATAGGCAGTGGCGTAGCAGAGGGGGCCTCGAGCTCCCCCTGAGCATCAAGCTACATTTTTATTTTTATCAATGAATCGCGTGATCTTTCTTAATCGACTTGAACGACCTTATATATTTTTTACTTGCTACACCTCTGTTTACATATTATTACATCATTTACTGATCTTGTAAATCTCGGACCAATCCAATACATCCTTTCTGGCGCAATTTTACCCATCTTACTGCATATATATTATACATAGGCTTACCTGGGGGGCTAGACGGACTTAGCCCCCCCCCGGTAAAACAAAAATTACAAAGCAATTTTGTGCGTGGAGTATTTGGATGGGGCCTAAAATCCCCCACCCCCAAAAAAAAGGCTAATTACACCAGTATGTTTAAGAATAAACAATTGTTCGTTTGCTCCAAAATGTAGGAGGATTCTTCCAGTTCTACATTGTAGCTATTAGCTATAAATGGCTAAAGTGAAGCAGCTATTCTGAAGTTATTTATAGTGGCTAGCTATTCAATGGCTATTTCTTATAGCTCGTCTCACTATTTATGGCTTATCTAGCTGTAAAGAATTGGTAAAAACCTGTTACACCCTTTTCTCCTCCCCCAACTGCATCGGCAGTTGATTGTGCTGTTTGAGCGTACTGTCTGGGATTACAGTGCCGCCTCCGACGGCCACCTTTCCAAATTTCCCCCTGCTCAAGCCATAGACATAGGAAAAGACCTGCCTACAAAGCTAAGCCATCTCTGAATCGAAGAAACAGGATGTAAATCCCAAAACTTCATTTAAATGGCAATATGCAATAATATATCAATATTCGAACATTGAAACAGCCATTCAAAGAAACATGATTTACGGTGTGTTAAATTGGAAACAAAAGTTACACAAAATGCATTGGTGTAGTTAATTTAAAAACGTTGTAACTAAAACGTTGCTGATAGCTATTTCGATAGCGCGTGGCTATCTTCATCAGAGCATGGCGACTTCTCGTGAAAAGTCGCTACGCTATCGAAATAGCTATTAGTAACGTTGTTTTTAATTAATTGCACCAATAAGTTTTGTGCAACCTTTGCTTCCATTTGATTGGTACAATGTGTCTCCAAAACATCAGGTATAGTAAAGCTTTCCTGTCTGGGATTGCAGCGCCAGTTTTGGCGGCCACCCTTCCCAATGCCCCTCCCCCCCTTGTTCAATCTACACTATAGTAAAGGTTAGTGTCAATAAGCACCGTGGTGCTTATTGACACTATAATAAAGGTTAGTCAATAAGCACGTGGTGTTATTGACAAATTTCTCCTTACTATAGATATGACCAGAGGTGTCTGCCAGAATATTTTCTCGGGGTCAAATTAATTTCGGGTGTATAATTGACATTCAAAATTTTAATTTTTCTTATAAAATGTACTTACCAGAAAAGAAACGAAATAAAATATTCAGTAGCAATGAAATAATTCGTCCATATTTACACAAAAAATATTCATTTTTTTTTTATTCGAAGGAAAACAAATTTCAAGTATTTCTTTTTGGACATTTAACCCATTCACAGATAATTGATAATTTAGAATGTTACTTCATATGGTAACTTTCTCCCTCTTGATAGCCTTTCTCACCACATGTAAAAGATTATTGCAATTTACATATGCAGAAAAAGTATAGAAAAATAACAATAATAAAATATTTCCTTTTTTTTCCCTTGCAATTTGAATATTTAGCGGGTATGTGAACTGTGAGTTTGGGGGTGTTAGGGGGTATTAGGGGGTGTAGGGTTGTAGCAGACTCCCTGGAAATGACGACTCGAACATCTGTAAAAAACATGATGCACATGAGATCTACCGTGAAAATCCATTTTTAATATATTTTTAACATCAAAGCACAATTTCCATTGATCGTGTGCAGTTCTTCACGAAACAAAAAATTTAAAATAAAAGTCTGCAATATTTTATTTTGAGAAAAAGTATTTTCCATGGGGCTGAATACATGTCCAGGCTTAGCCCCACCCTGGCTACGGCCCTGATTCTAGGTTGGTGACGTACCGGTATCAACCTGGATTCGACTCCAAATGATGCCAAAAAAGAAGAACGCTTACTCAGTGGCGGATTTAAGGGGTAGAGGGGCGATCGCCCGCCCTCTTCCCCCTTGAGTGAAATTTAACATTGAAAAGATGCAAGGTAAAGGTCCAATGAGGTATCATTTCCAAAAAATCAAGCCATTAATCGCCCCCCCCTTGAATGCCCTCTAAATCCGCCCTGCGCTTACCGACTAACTGCTCATCATAGTCCGGAGGTTGGTTCCTTAGTCCTCAAATGATTCGGATTCCTCGGAAAAGTTTAAGTTCCGGCGCAGCATGACCTTTTCTCTACTTGCGCCGTAAAAGACAGGCAATCCTTTGCCGGAATTAACTGGAATAAGCTCTAGATAAACGGCGAGTGATGCCATGCTCTTGATTGTCCAGAAGAAGCGCCATCTGTTGGCCGAAAATGTTGAGAAATAAGAAGCAAAATTGAAGTTGGAGGAGGGACTTCAATGAACGGAATTAATAGGACACTTCCACGCATTACTGAAGCTAGGAGTATACACATGGTTATTAACGACATAAATCTACGCCGAGAACAACCACAACGTTTATCTGAAAGCGTCGATATGTCTACTCAACGTCTAAAACGACACTCTTTCGCTTTCTTTTTGGTTTTACGGCTCAAAGACTACAGTGGTCATGCTGCGCCGGGACCTACTGTTTTCCGAGGAATCCGAACCTCTTAAGGCCTAGGGAACCAAACCCCGGACTACAGTGAGCAGTGCGATCTTTATGAGATCTCTGAGTAAGCGTTCTTTTTGCACTGCTGGGAGTCGAACCCGGATTAGCCGCGCAATAGGAGAACGCGTTACCACACTGCGCCACCGCAGGGCGAAAACGACACTCTACATCATTGTTATATTTAGAGATCTCAGAAAGATCGCACTGCACACTTTGGTCCGGGGTTTGGTTTCCCTAGGCCCTAAGAGGTTTGGATTCCTCAGAAAACTGTAGGTCCAAGAGGTTCTGATTCCTCGGAAAATTGTAGGTCCAGAGGTTCGGATTCCTCGGAAAACAGTTGGTCGCTGCGCAGCATGACCACTGTAGACCTTGAGCCGTAAAACCACAAACATACAAACATTATTGTTATTAATTCTTAATGTGGGTACGTAGTGCTACGTCGATTATTAAAATTGTGGTTTACAGTGTTCACAGTCTTCGATGCATAATGTGTTCAGTTACATATCACTTACATATCGAACCCGAGTTATAAAATACACAGTGTATCAAAGTCTTCGAACACCTGAATCAAAAATAAATCCCATTTTTTATTAATTCGGTAATTATTAAAAAGAAGGGTTTAGCTCAGCATTATCTTAACGATCGTCATACCCGAACAAGTAAAAAAAAAAAGATATCAAAGCACTTAAATGATTGCTCAGTGTATTAAATAACACAGGAATCATTAAAGGATGACCATTCATTGAAAAAAAAAACTATTGACCGCAATAGAAAAGATTACATGATAACAAGAAAATGAAAAAATTGAGTAGATAAAAAACAAAGAAGGAAAGGGAATGAAAGAGACATATCAAGAATATTAAAAAAATTTATGAGAGTTGATGGAATGGGCAAAATGAAATAATGGGTTATAGAATGGTGAAAAATATCGTAGACTTCTGAAAGAAATCATCCAAATGTGTACATCATAGAAATTGATTTGTCTTATAAAAAATGTTCTATTTATAATATTATTGATTTAAAATGATCCATTTAGGAACTCATCTTATTAATTGGACAATTTACAAGCTCATCAGTTTCTTTTGGCCAATTTATAAAACCATCAGCTTCCAATGGCCAATTTCTGAGCTAGTCCATTTCAAATAATCACTTTCTTTGATAGTAAAACGCTGACGTAATACCGACCCTGATGCGGTGGTAATTCCTTGATTTATCAAAGCCTAAAATGCCTTTAAATACTCTTTGATTTGGATTGTTTTTAAACTATATAGGTACATCGACAGAAAGAGATAGGCAAAAGAATATTCGAGCATTCAGATCAAAAGGTAAAGTAATAGCCATAGGCCGATGCAGGAAATCCATAAGGGGGGGGGTTATAGGCTCAATGGGGGTTTACAGATCTACAACTCACATATTCCTATATTAAATATACAAAATTTCATTGCAATGGTGGGTTACAACCCTCATCAACACCCCAGTGTACGCCAGTGGTAGTAACTATTAACTGAAATTGATCGACCCTCCTCGTTTTTGATCGCAGTGGCCAAAGGGTCGCAGCGACCATTCTATGCATATTTTACGCAGCACAATGTTAAATCCGAAATATTCCTTAATTTCCTTGTAAAGCTACTATCAAAATTGCAGAAAATTCGTCGATCAGATGAGGATACAACGTTCCATTTTCGCATGCGCTGCTTAACGACTTTCTGACTAGCGACAAAAAAATCAGTTATAATACATATTATTGTTTCATCTCCATTAGTATGGCAGAATACATTTGCTTACACAGTGTACATATTTACATATACTGGCTGTATACATACTCCATTAATCGGAAGCTAACTTGAGAGTATTCGAATCGGCCTTCCGTGTGTGGTAATATTCAGTTAATGGAATCCGGCATGACTTTGAAACTGAACATCCCATTTCCTGCTTTCTTTCCTTTTTTTTCCTTCCTTTTTTACGCAAGTATGTAAATCGAATACTGCGATTTACAATTCAAATTTTTATGAATAAATGGAATTGGAGAAACGATTTCCAAAATAAACAACTAAAAATTCCGTTCAATTGCAATAGGAAAAAATACAATTTTTGTTATTGCGTTTCTCTTCTCATTTTTTTTTTCACAATTGTATTGCTATTCACGCCATTTCATAAGGTTGTAACCATGGTAACTTATTCTGCATCCCTCCCCCTCTCTCCTTCTCGAACAGAAACGGATATTTATTTGTAAAAAAATTTAAATTATTACATAAAAAATAATTTTATGTGTTCATTTTTAATTGGTCTTTAAATATGTCTAGTAATTATTCAATTTCCTGATAAATATAACAATTAAATTTGGCAATACGACTAACAATTATTTTTTATTTATTTATTTTTTAATATAAATATAGCAATATTTTAAATCAAACTTTTTATTTCACGGTGATTATCCTAAAAAAAAAATAATGCAAAATCAGTTCTTTATTTGAAAGTAACATTAATAAGTAATTTCTACAGTACTTGCTAATGTTTTGCGCAGATAAAAATTAATTAATCGAAAGTGAATTTACGTCTAATTCAAAGAATAGATTATACTGAATTATATGCACATCATTTATTTTCTCGAGCTCTTTATTTATTTATTTGTTTACTTGCTTACTTGTTTGTTTGTTTTTCCTTCCCCCCCTTTCCTTCCATCCTTTCACCTATCCAACCATTATAATAGGTGGTGGTAGAAGTCTCTCTTTCAACAAAATTAATTAATTTTTATTTTCAACAATGTTTAATAATTATTATAGTTTATTTTTATTTTCAACAATAATAAATTACCCAGAGAGAGAGAGAGAGAGGGTAAGTATATCATCTGGAATCATTATATAAATCATCAATTAATTAAGGGGCAAGGGAAAGTAGTATTTATGAGAAGGGAGTTTAAAAATCTGATTTCTTTTAGCACTTGTGGTATCTGTTTTACTAATTCTTCAGAGATTTCTTGAACATCATACCCATTGAATTATTTTCCTAACGTTTAATGTCAATACAGGTATCCAATGATATCACATGATGACACATTTATTTACCTAATAAAAAAGCATCTGCTTCATTCCACAATCTAGACAATCCTTACTAAATATTTAACTAAGTTATATATCCTTACTATATATTTAACTAAGTACGTTAATCAATACAGGAAAATTGAGCATGAAATGAAGTTCACTACAAAAAGCAAAGTACAATTAGTGTCAGATACTTTTCGTTATGCTGCGTGGTTCTGAGATCCCGCTAAGCAGTCCATCCCGTCGTTTTAATATGAAAGCAACTAACCAGCCCTATTGCTCAATCGTATACCAAATCGGGGGCATAGCAATTCAAAGGTTATTGGGTGGCTCAAACAGTTTAAAAAAAAAAATAAGTGATTCATACTTAATGAAAAGAATGTATTTTGTTATCCAATGGGGGATGCTCGAACCCCCTGAACCCCCCTTTTCTACGCCACTGAACAAAATCAGTAGTTTTGATTGTCGGTCCAAATATGCTAATTGAAAAAAAATTTGGCGCAGTATAGCCCAGATGCTCTTGCGCCATAAAAAAGCCAAACAAACAAACAAAGTAATAAAGAACCGTCCAGACCACATCCTCAGACGTCATAAATAAATAAACAAATAAATAAAAAAGTCAATCGTCTTAAGCAAACCACAAGATCTGCCTTTGTGACTTTCAAAGGTCACCGGAAGTAAACGGAAGCAAAAACTTGTCTGTTCATAATGTCAATTTCGCAACAATGCGCACCAACACCAACAACCAGTCTTCAATCGTGAATGTCCGTCTGGCAACAACGTCCTCACCAATGAGTCTTTAAAATCGGTCTATAACATGCCTTGCCAACTATCACCGCCATTTTCTCAACAGAACTCAGTTTCGCTAAAAATAGTCGGTCTGTAACTTCAGGTAGTCAATCTGTAACTTCGGGTAGTCAATCTGTAACTTCGGTTAGTCAATCTGCAACTTCGGTTAGTCAATCTGTAACTTCGGATAGTCAATCTGTAACTTCGGGTAATTGGTCTGTAATTTCTGATAACCAGCCTGTAACTTCTAATAATTGGTCTTTAGGGCGTCTTAATTCTGAAAACCCAGTTAAGGCAAGTAATCTGAAAATTCCCTTCTTTACGTTTCCTTTTCTGCATTTTTTTTAATTCTTTCTAACAAAAATTGGAGCAGTTTTGTATCAAAAATACTAGTATAATTAACTGCTTCTATAAATAGTAGTTAAATCTTTTAAAAGTATAGTAGAGCCTCAGTAACGTAGCAATTAAAAACTCATGGGGGAAAGGCTCAAGTGGCGTTAAAGAAGATTATGTAATGTTATCTTAGGAAAATAATGTGTTTTGATATACAGGGGGGGTTTGAATCCCTCCCTTTCTTTGGCCACTACAGAGCCTCTATTATCCTATCACCCTCCTTTAACCTTTCTCAACCGATATCTGCTTTCGCAACGGGTTTTTTTTTTTTTCTTTAACTGTTCAACATCGCTGAAACAGGTTTAAAAAAAAAAGAATTAATGCTAGATGATAAATTACTGGCAAAAAAAACAACGATTCCTCAGCGACTGATGAGGAACCGAACCCAGAACCACATGATAACCAGCAGTGGCGTCCACATGAATAATCCTAATGGGGGAGGTGAGAAAAATTATTACCTCTTTTAAGGTTGCCAAACATGCTAGTAAACACGCAAGATACTAAAATACTACAAAAATAAATGACACTGCTCAACGATTAGTAATAAGCTCTAAAGTAACTTAATTTAAAATGTGATTGCAAAATTTTTAAAAGTAAATGCATAGCAGAATCAGCAAAATTAAATTTATAAATAACGGCTAGGGGGGGGGCTCAAGCCCCCTCTCTCTCTCTCCCCCATATGGGCGCCCATGATAACCAATCATTTGCTCCAGGGGCGAACTGAGTCTCCTCAAAGGGCACATGCCTTGGATTATCTGAGGACGCGAGTCCTATAGCCCATGAGGGCGCGTCCTATAGCCCATGAGGGCGCACTGGCCCAGGGGCGGCCCAGTCTGCCCCCGAAATGCTTCTTCCCATCGAGCTACAAAATCTTCATTTTTTAGTTTCCAAAACATGATCACTTCTAGAGAATGAATGATTAGTGATGGCCTCAGGATGAAGGACAATTTAGCATTAAGTCTATGGGGGGAAATGCGTTTCGCGAAAAAATGGTCGTTAAGAAAGGCGGTCGTTCAGACAGTTTTTTTATTGTTGTCTTATAACTGCTGCCAGTTCTCCGTATTGATGTATTTGCACTAATCCGGAAATTTTGATTTTTACGACGTAAGCTTAATTTCGGATGATCCGAATTATATAGAGTCTTCTTTATATCGATCAGATTCAGTTTTAGGTAATATTCATTTAGTGAAATCTCCATAAGGCGACCACCCTAGATTCCGTCAAAAGTGGCCGTTCAGGGAAATGGTTACTTAATGGATGTTTATAGTGAGGGCTACTGAGTTTGTGGAGAAAAAACGTTTCCAAAAAAAGGTGGTCGTTAAGGAAGATGGTCCCTTTATAAAGGTTTTACTGCACTTTAAATTAAACGCCAACTGAATAAATTATAAGCTTCAATGTAACGTTATTTTCACTGATTGTTTTGCTTTCGTCGCTTCTCAGTTTCAAGTAATTGGATATGAACTGATTAAGTTTGAATGGTCAATTTATAAGCAATTAAAATCTTATTGTATTCGATTGATCAATTTATCAATTCATGAAATCAGACAATCAATCTACAAACTTTCCAAGGGAGAGAGAATTCATTTCATTAATATATAAATTCACCACTTTCATGCACAGTTAATCAATTTATAAACTCGTCACTTCTAATTAATCAGTTGATGGATTCGTCACTTTATTGAATCAATTGATAAACTTATAACTTCTAATTATTCAATTGATAAACTGATCATTTTCAGTAAATCAATTTATAAACTCGTCACTTCCAATTAATCAGTTGATATATTCGTCACTTTTAATTGATCAATTGATAAACTGATCATTCTCAGTTAATCAATTTATAAACTCGTCACTTCCAATTAATCAGTTGATATATTCGTCACTTTTAATTAATCAATTGATAAACTGATCATTTTCAGTTAATCAATTTATAAACTCGTCACTTCCAATTAATCACTTGATATATTCGTCACTTTTAATTAACCAGTGGATGAACTTATCACTTCTAATTATTCAATTTATAAACTCATCATTTTCAGTTAATCAATCCGTAGAACGAAGATCTTTGACAGAAAAATTGACAGAAACTCATTAATTTCAACTGATTAGTTCATAAGAACTTGCATTTAATTCATCAATTCAAAATCTCACCATTTTTCTTTAATCAATCTGATCTTAGGCTACATCTAATCAATTTGTTCATTTATTTATATTAGTCACTTCATGGGAGCGTCAGCCTCATTTGGTCAATTCATGAAATGATGATTTTCTCAGTGCACAAGAACTCATCAATTTCAACTGAGCACTCAATTCACAATATACACTCCACACATTCAACTCATCTGATCAAGGGTTCATCATTCTCATGCACTGATTACTTTTGCATGCTTGTCAATTCCATATCAATTTAACAGAATTTTGGTTCGCAACATAATTCTGCTCTCACTAATTCCCTATCTAGATTTCTTCCCCTTTTTTTTCCCTCTGAGTGACGTCATCTTGTTGGTATTTTTGTTTCTTTGAGCTTCACTGGGTAAAGATGGGTACGACCCAATAACAATTCTTTCCTCATCACTGTTAAGGAAACACACACACTGATTTTTTGCAACAAAGGATGATTCAGTTGTTGTGTTCGCAGTAAATTATCTTGATTTTCAAATTGTAGCCAGATGCAACATGGACTTAAGTGTTACGACACTGGAAGCCTTAGAAACATCAAAGTTATGCCCTGAATAAGCATCTCTCTTTACTTTCCGTTATGCCCGAAATTGCAGAATTTCTTGATGAAACAGATCGGAATTTCTTCAGATGAATCATGAGGTGTTGACACTTCCATAACTTTCCTGAAATTTTTTCGCCAACAATTCTTCTTTGTCAATTAATTCTTCATGCGTATTACTTCGCGACATCGCAATTCTTCAACATACGAACTTCGAAGTTTAATTCTTTTCGACTTAAATTTTTTTTTGCAGTTCAACTCTACGTGCATATTTTTTAATAGTGCACTTCTAGACAATTGGTTTTACAATAGCGCACTTCTATGCACTTCGTTTGCAACAGTGCACTTCTGGGTACTTGATTTTTCAATAGTGCATCCGCACACCGTTTCTCAGTAGCATACACTCATCTCTGAATTTTTAACTACACAACACTTACTCACCTCACAAAGTTTTAAAAACACAATGTTGTCAAAAATGTCTGTTCGAATTGTTTTAACAGGATATGTTGTTCGTATTGTTTTGACGGCCTAAATTTGCCGTACATTTGTTTTTAACAATCAAATTCTATGTGCATGAGTTTTTAGTGTAATGCTCTATGCACAACAATCTTAAATGTGTTATTTTTGGCACGCAGGTGCACAAAAAAAAAATACAAAAAATGTTCCGATTGATTCTTATGTTGATCATTCGACAATGGTACGAACACTAAAAAGGATTTAATTTAATTGAGTTTTACGGCGAAAAGACAGCAAGGGTCATGCTGCTCCCGAATTAACATTTTATTGAGGAATCCGGACCTCTTAAGGCCTAGGAAATCAACCCCTAGACTACGATGAACAGTTAGTTGGACACCCTGAGAAGGGTAATAATATCTCTCACAAAGACTTCTGTATCTCTGAACTGTGTTCATTAAAAGTTTCTCTGTGCATAACTTGTTGAACAACGCAATTATTGCGTACAAATTGTTGAACAGTGCAATTAGTGTATAAAACTTATAACAATGCAATTCCAGTCTTACAATTGCTATGCGTTTAATTCCAATAAAATTTTTGGTATAAAGAAAAAGTTTTTATAATTTACATAAAAGTTCGAATAATTCATAAGATGATAAATAGATTGGTAAATTAATTGCTTCTAATCATCGTCATAATCAGTACTAATCAAAGACCTCTACAAGGGGGGGGTTGGGACTAATCTCCCCTTTGAGCAATATCATTAACTGCAAAATGGACTGCCTTATGAGATAAAACTTACCCCTCCTCCCAACATGGGGGCCCATGCGAGTACTTTTAGGGAAGGCTGAGAAAAATCAATAACCCCTTCTCAAAGCTGTCGAGAATTTTAGTAAATGTACAAGATACCAAAACGCTACAAAAATAATTGATATTGCTTGACAATTAGTAATGAGCTAAAAAGTACCTTATTTTAAAATGTGACTGTAAAACTTTTGAAAGTAAATGCATAGCAGGTTCGGGCAAATCAAGTTTTTAAATTACTAGGTGGGGCTCGAGCCCAACCTGTCCCCATATGGGCGCCCATACCCCACACACTTTTGGAATTCCTGCTAACGGCCCTGATAATACTCATTGCCACATAAATAAGAGGCCAGAATGTTCAAAGATAAATTAACGTTGTTTTTCCCATCAGTTTAAACTTAGCGACAACGCTCATCCTTGGAGTTTCAGTCTCACGCCAACGAAACATCATTTCAATAATTTAGAAGCGGCTGGACATCATTCCGTGGGTATGCTAACCTCCAAAATCTGAGAAGACAATCAGGAATGAGCCAGAAACCTCTAACTGTTTCCGATCGTTCTCATCGCGAATATCCAACGATCTGGTTCTGAGTTGTCCGTTCTCCCGAGGCCAACTGGAATGGAGAAACTTTTTACCCATATGGCCACCTCGCCGCATAATCAGGCATTTTGTTTCTTTGTTGTTGTTTCCCTTAGGGTGAGGGAGGCACCACCATATCTGATCTGGCACCATGGACACACCTTGTAAAATCCTTCTCAGTTCAAAGAGATAGATCCTTTCGAAGTCAACCGGCTCATCCAAGGTTGGCGGCTTACCTCCTTGGCAAAGAAGTTGCTATTATTTCTATTATTGCCTATGCAACTTCGAGAGAAGAACCCGAACAATCGAGCCACACACACGAAGAATAAAAAATAGAAAAATTTTCTCAATCTCGCCAAGGACAGCGCATTGTTTGAGGGTTTCAGCACCACAGGTGGATAAGAAAGTACGTAGATGACGATTGACTTGGAGATACCCTCGGATGGTAGCCTAACAAGAAGTCCGTTAGTTTGTTTTCATCATAATGGGCCAGCCCGAGGCTTGCCCCACACACACACACACACACACTACACTTGCAGCAAACAACCTGACAACGAGCAAAAGGATGAAGCAATCTTTTCGTAGCTCATCATTAATTTACAGTCATGGATTATGCAGGGCCATTTCTACCATTAGGCCAGAGTAGGCAAAATAGCGTAAAAATTTTAATTTTAAATCAAACAAAGAAAAAACTGAGCAAATGAGGAGAAAAAATGAAAAAGAAGAAAAATTAAAACATCGAATTGTTTTCAAAAGCATACGGAACAATTACTTAATAAGTCGTTACTTTGACAAATGTAAAAATGTTTGATGTGTTTCATTGTCTAATTTTGCACACGGATTCTTTTATATCTAATACATTTAAGCCTTTTAGCTCTGATAATACAACGTTGTGTTTTGTAATATTACTCTCTTAATATCCCAGTTTTCAAAAATATAAATTGTTGAAATTAAACGATTATAACATGTAGCAATTGTTTTACTATTCACAATACCCTAATATTACAAAATAACTAATATAAGTTTAAAATATAAATATAATTAACGGGTTTAATGATTCAAAGTATAATAGAAGATTTATACTGTTGTACTACTGAACGTTGGTGGTGTTAAAGAGGGGGATATAGGCGAAAGAGTGGTGGTAGTAAAGGGGTGAGGGGCGGCATTTTTCAATTCTCGCCTAGGGCCTCAAAACACCTAGAAATGGTTCTGACAGTATGGTTGTGAGAGTATGCAATGAAAAGTTCTACAAATGTGGCCGCCAAAGACGACACTGTATTCCCAATGAAGGGTGTATTGAGTACAGGTAGTAAGGGTACGTGATTAATAGTCTAAAAGTGCGCATTTGCGCCAAATTGGCAACCTTGGTAGAGAAGGGGATATAGGCAAAAGAGTGATGGTAGTAAAACGGCGCCGGCGGCATTTTTCAATTCTCGCCTAAGGCCTCAAAACGCCTAGAAATGGTTCTGACAGTATGGTTGTGAGAGTATGCAATGAAAAGTTCTACAAATGTGGCCGCTAAAGACGATACTGTATTTCCAATGAAGGGTGTATTGATTACAGGCAGTAAGGGTGTGTGATCAATAGTTTAAAAATGCGCAATTGCGCCAAATTGGCAACCTTGTTAGAGAAGGGGATATTGGCGAAAGAGTGGTGGTATTAAAAGGGGTGGGGGCATCATTTTTCAATTCTCGCCTAGGGCCTCAAAACAAAGCCGTGGCTTTTGCGGTGGTTGCCTTTGCGGGGGATGGGAATCTTGTCGCATTTGCGGAGTT
>QLNU02003225.1:6845856-6857798 GCA_006491805.2 Dysdera silvatica | reverse complement strand
AGATACGTTTCTTCCCGCTAGACGGTGTGGCGCCAGCGCACCCCTTCCCAACTTGGGTAGACCCCGTTCATGCTTCCGGACGCTGTGTCACAATTGCCAGTTTCGCTCTTTTCTAACTAAAATATCACGCGACGGGATGACTCTGCTTTTATTCTCATACCGGAAAAATTGCTATCTAGCTATTTTCCTCGTAGCTGAATCCACGTTTTTCGCTAACTATTGGCAACGTTTTCTCCTAAATGGATTATTCCTGATATTTGTTATTCAAAAACGTATTTCGCGAAGTTTTAGTGCTATTAAGACATGGAAAGAAAATAGTGATCATTGGTTTTATGTTCTACATAGAGGTTTAATGTTTATTTTTCAAAGTCCGTGAAGGGTAATCACCGATTTATTATATTTATCGATTAATTTATACTAGTCATCAATTTATTATATTTTCATAATTAAGTTTGTACTTAATATCCTAATTAAATAATTTCCGTCCTATTCAAATCGCTATTTTCAATCTCTATCACAGATGAGTCATATAGCTTCAGTGAAAGTTGTTCCAGCAGGATTCTAACCTAATGCCAAGACATTTGGCGTCACAGCCCTTCATTAATTACAAAATTTCACATTTTTTCTTTAAATTTAATATTTTTTAATTAAACGCGAAATTTCCTTCTTTTAATTTTTATTATTTTTTTTAACTTTTTACTTTTCCTAATTTCTTTTTTAACATATTTATCTAAACTTTACAGTTTTACGGCACTGGGAGACACGGAGGGGTTGAGACCCACAAGCATGGAAGGGATGAGTCACCGATCCTTTCTTAGCGATCCCAGCTCCCCTTGCGGTGAGTTCTGGACCTTTTGTAAATTTTTTTGTTTCAAGGGATATTTCTCTTGATCGTTGCATATGTGTATCTGATGGTCACGTGTCCCCTTTCTAAACGATCCTAGCACCCCTGGCGGTGAATTTTGGAATTTTATGTAATTTTGTGTTTCAAGGGATATTTCTCTTGATCGTTGTATATATCTACCTGATGGTCACATGTCCTTTTTAGCAATCCCAGCTTCCGAGGATTTTGGTACTTTTTGTGAATATCTTGTTTTCAGAGACACTTGTCTTGCTTGTTTTTATATACCAATTTGATGGTCACACATCTCTTTTTTAGTGTCCCTAGATCTCCCTTGCGGAGGATTTTGGTATTTTTTGTAAATGTCTTGTTTTCAGGGACATTTCTCTTTTTCATTATATATACCTATCTGATGGTCACGTGTTCCTTACCTAAACGATCATAGCTGCCCCTAGCGACGGAGTTTGGAATTTTTTCCGAATTTTTGTTGTTTCGAAGGGTATTTCTGTTGGTTGTTATAGGGGGCGCTATATTCCTATCTGATGGTAATGCATCTCCCAAAGGGGGCGCTACGGATGTTTTTCTCCTATGGGGCACTGCATATATCAAATATTTTTTGAGGGGCTCTACCATCATAGGGTTGCCAAGTGTTTTCCTTGTTGACGCCCAATGTCTGGTCGGTATCTTTGTTCTTTTCCCCGTCTGAACATGAAATGGATGCGGGTTACCTTATTTATCCCTCCTCTCCGTCTAACAGTCCCCTACCCCTTATTTCCCGACCACTTTTCTGAAGTTCCTCGAGGCAGGCAGGCAGGCAGTACACGTTAACTCTCTTGATATCATGTTCTCATCCCACTCTCCTCGCATCAAGCCTTATATCTCAGTAAGTACCCTATTTCCTTGAAAGTGTTTTTTCCTTAAGAGTTTTTTATAGTTGGTTCTTATTCTCCCCTATAGTTACTAATTCTCCAATTTATCTTTATTTTTTATATATCCGAGAAGAATCGGTTCAAGACGCTATAATAGAATGTAGACAATCGAGTGTTTTCGCTGGATGCAAACGAATGAGTGATTCATCGGCTCCTTCTCCCAAGCGTCTATGCGAGCCTCATCTTAACCCGGCTCCTAAAGGTCTCTGCGAACCTTCACCAAACACCGCGATAAGTATACATATTTGGCGATTCATCCATTCATTTTCCCCCTAAGTTGAATCATACATCAATTTTTTTTCCCTAGTTGCAGTTTTCTTTATTTATTTGTTTATTTTGCTCTAGAATTGAAAAGAGATCCTTCACCTCGATAGTCCCTCATAGCGTTTCCCATATTAGGAGATGTTTTTTTTGTGACGGTATCAATTTCTCTTCGAGAGATTTACATCCACATTCGACAATTCGACATTATGGTGCTACCCAAATCATCAAGGCGTTGTTCTGAAACCTGACCAATTCTTTCAGATTCTCTACAATGAAAAGCAGTGGTTAAACATCGAGGATACATTTCCCACTTCATCCAGTCATTTCAAAGGCAACCTCACAATTCAAAGTTCTACGGATCATATAAAGTTTTATCGCATGAAAATCCTAAACGACGGTGAAATAAATGAGAAGTCAATACACCCGAATCCCTCCCGATGGAAGAAACTGTTAAAGCTGAAAGATGAGATTGCCCGTTGTATTGTAGAACCTAAGTTTTTTACCATTTCCTTTATATCTGTCTACCGCGATATGGAAAAATCTATGAATCAGTCAAAACAGGAGAATTTGTACGACTCCGGAATGGATAAAGAGGTTAATTCTGCTTTCGACAAGGTATTTTCTTCTCAAATGGAAGAGGTTGTTTATTCCAAGTTCAGTTTATATGAAGAAGAGGGCGGTTATGATAAAATGTCTGAAATTTTGTTTTATTGGGAATTGCTAAATTTTAATGTCTCTGATTTAGCTCGTAATTTTTTTCTAGTGTTATCAATAACCGCGGTATTTGGAAGCGATATGCACCTGAATTGTTTTGTATCCGAAAGTACGTTACGTGATATTGATATCTTGGAAAGAGTTCTAATGGAGAGAGAATCTATGTGTGAATCCCCATCCTCTCCTGAAATTGTTGATATATATAATTCTAAGACTTTGGGAGATGAGTTTTAGCGAGAAAGTTATAACATTATCATTCCTATAATTTCAAATCTGTTTTTAAAGTATATAAGATATATTTTCGGTGTGGAAAAACTTTATGTGAAAATCTCGTTTTATATACTTAAAAGGTTTCTTTCCTATGCGTGTGTGCAAAAGCACACGTAAAATCTTGAACCTGATCACCACTTATTCAACTGGGGAAAAAAGATGTGCACATAAATAACATGTTTTACATTTACGAAAACATCAGCTTCACCCAATTGGTAGAAAATCGTATTTTGTCACGAAAATAATGCATGCCATGCACTTTGTAGATTTATACAATTTATTTACTATGTGAAAAACCGTTTGTAAAATCTCGTTTTTGTTTAGTATTTTTTCAATGTATAAAATAGTGATCGAATTAATAATGTGTATTATGTTTCTGAAAACATTGGGTTTTTCGACAGATGGAGAAACGTTAAATGCGCTTTCCCACTAAAAAATTTCATGCTTGCAACGTGAAATCTTTATCCCTCTTTATAATATGTATTCCTGTGTTACGTGATCTCAATAAACAAAGAAAGCCTTGTTTTAAAAATATTGATTCGTGTCTTATTTCATCATTATACTCCCATCCGAAGATTTATTTCTGATTTTAATCTTGAAAATTTTGTTTAAAAATTTTTTATCTTAGCTTATAATTAAGAAAATTTTCCGCTACCCAGATTTTTTTGTATTTCTTTTCCAAAATAACGTTTTTTTTTACTTGTTTTTTAAAAATAAATTTATAGAATTCATTCGTCAAAAAAAAAATTTTTTTACTAAGTTTATGAACTCTACGCCCGCAGTTTCATCACGTTTTTTAAATAAGTTCGTCATCACCGCTCTGACTGGCTGCTAAATTCGAACCATGATTTTGAATTATACCCAATCACCAACGATTTCAGTCCTGAATTATATCGAGAGACGGCCATTGCCCGTCCGAAACGTACGTCGAATAATGTGTTAAAATTTTTTCTCTTACACCTAAAACGTTGTTCTTCTTAAATCCGTCAATATAACGAAGTTTAATATTAATCATCGAAGTTTATAATTAATCATCATAAAGAGACTGTTTAAAATCACGACTGTTTTTATAGATACAACATAAAATGGACTTCGTTGTTATTAAAACAGTTTGCTTCAAAAATCACTGAGAATTTCGCTTTGAAAAAAGCTCTTTGTACTCTGTACTTCCTAATGTTAATCAGAGCCGACGAGAGGGAGGGGGGGGCAGCAGAGGCTGGATGAATTCTAGAGGTCAGGGCTGGCAAGGACCTGGAATGTAGTGGGGGTGAAGTGAGACTTTGGGGGGGGAGGGTCGGCGTTGGCTATCGGCGCCCCTGGCCTTAATCCACCTACTACCAGAGGTACGAGTCCAACTGATCGAAAGAAAACCACTGAGATATGAAGTATACTGTATTCTTTTTGTTATACAGTACGAATCGGCGCCCCTGCCGGCCCCATTATTTCGTTCATTTATCTCAAACCGTTTAACCCTCTGACAATGTTTTGCTTGAGTTTTACGGGGCAAGAAGAGTAATGGTCATGTTGGGCCGGGACCTACGGTTTTCTGAGGAATAAGAACCTCTTAACGAAGGGAACTGAAGGAACTTTTGGCGCAGTATAGCCCAGATGCTCTTGCGCCATAAAAAAATCAATCAATCAATCCGAAGGAGCGTTCAATGTATTATGTAAGCACCTTGAGGGAGTGGGATTGCTACAATATTTTCCTATGTCAGCCACGTTAGTTCTTGCTCACCAGGAAGGGAGGAATATAAACTGTCCAAAATATTGCTTACGTAATACTTGAACACTTCTTAACCCCAGGAATACGGTGAACAATTAATCGGTAAGCGTTTTTCTTTTGGCGCGGTTAGAAGTCGAACCGCGCCAAAAGAAGAACGCTTGGCGCGGTTTTGTGTCGAACTCGGAACAGACGCACGATAGGTGAGGACACATTACCACTGGAGCTTGTAAAGCGAATGTGGCTTCAAAAAAATTCTAAAAAAAAATTTGAAAATTCTATCTCTCATCGATTAACGTTAAGAAATAAAGCATTTTTTATAAATCTTGTGAATATTTAATTAGAACAGTGGTTCCCAACTCAATTTAAGCCGCGGACCACTTTTCCACTTCAATTTTACTTACCGATCACTTGGAAAAATTCTCACGAGATTAGGGGATGATTTGCGGGACGAGGAGCTATTCCCCCTTGAATGAAAATTTAACATTGAAAAGATACAAGGTAAAGGTCCAATGAGGTATCATTTTCAAAAATCAAGTCATTAATCGCCACCCTTGAATGACCTCTAAGAAGCCGTCTTTTTTTGTGGTGGTCGCCTTTGCGGAGGATGGGAATCTTGTCGCTTTTGCGGGGTCCGCTTATCTTGATTAAAATTAGTCTCCCTCCAGGCTAAGATCATCCCGGTTTCAGCCATATTCCTGTTTTTCCTTTCAGGGGCTGTGTACAAATTTACTATTGGGCTCCATCAACAGTAAAATTTCTATTACCACAATATAAGTGTAATTCTATCTCGTACATAATTTGTAAGTATACTTCTCTCCTTTATAATATATCTTTACAAAACTTTGCAATTTAGAATAAAAATGGTGCATTTAATTTTCTTAATACTGAAGAAATATTTATTTATTCCTTAAAAATATATGAAAAAGATAATATTATTAAAATTTATTTTATATATATATGAAATAAAACGCACAGAACTTTAAAAATAAAATATAACAAATAAATGAAGATATGTATAATAACACACAACACATGGAGTTAGGAGAATTGGTCAAAAAGTGACTTTCAATGCCAGTAACGATAGAAACGGAAGAAAAGTATATCTCTGCAGATAGCAATATTAACAAAGTAAATAATTTTATCGTTAATACTTTCTCAGAATCAAACTCTCGAAGAAGAGTGGTATACTTCTTTTCTGTAAGTGAGAAAGCTCGACCAGTCATGTATTGTCAGATTCTTGTAGCGTCTGTGATCTTATAATTTAATTATTACTCATTTGTATATTATCATTGAGATGTTATAAGGTTTTTCAGTTTTAAGGTTTCAGTGTTTGGGGAAATTTTGAAAAAGGTCATCTAAAAAATTTGGAGATATTACATTATTTTGTGAAAGGTAATAAGCAAAGATTACCAATATTGTATGGGGAATGTTAGGGAGTAAAAACTAGGAACATGTGGGTATTATTAACGATTGCTGTACACCTCGAACGAAATGTACGAAAGAATAGTTAGACAGAAATATACAGAAGTAATAGAAATCATAGAAATATGAAATAAAGATTAAGGGAGGAAATTATACCTACCCAAATTTTAAACTTCAAAAGGAGGGGACAATGTCGATTACATGGGACATTGTCCCCTCCTTTTGAAGGAGGGAGGAGACAATGACAATTACATGGGACCAAATCTGGAACTTACCAGAAATAATACAGAAAATCGGCGGCTTTAAAATATTCAAGAAAATGACACACTGTAAAAATAATAGTTCAGGGTTGAACCAAAATATGGTGATTTGCCAGCTTCATCCATTGTTAAGAACTACGTTTCACCACATTTTGGCTCCAGATATGTTACCAATACTTGGCTGGATGTTGAACCAATATATGGATATACTTTCAATAACGAATAAGGCAACATTGAACCAAATATATGGTTCCAGCTTGAACCAAATATATTGTTCTAGGTTGAACCAAATATGATCAAAGGGTATCTAGACACTGTATAGCAATATAAAAATCTGTCTTTCACAGGCTAACTATCAGGGGCGTATCGAAAAGTTCCGGAGCCCCCCCATTACTTATCTCGGCTGCTATTGAAGCCACATCTACCCCATTTCATATACAGAGAGTACACATAATTTTTATTAATTACAGAACGATAGCAACCAAGTGAAATTGCAAAGGTTTTGTATTATGCCAAATATAAGCGTGTTAGCTATTAGTGAGAAAAAACATCAACAAGTCATAGACATAGAAATTATCACATATATCATTGTAATTCATCAAAAATAAAGGATGTACATAGCATAAACCAATAAATTGGAATGATCTTAGCTTGTTGAATGATTGGAGAGATCTTGGCACGTAAAAAAAACTGGTGAATATCGGTAAAGAATCGCAACGGATGTTTGCCACACGTGACTTCTCTCGCCTCAAGTGATTGGCTAGGAGGTGGAACGAAAATCTGGTTCGGCGTTTAACCATCTTTTAAAAAATACCATACTTTCACCAATAAGTGGTACTTTTGAATTTTCAAGTGTACCAAATTTTGGTGAAATTCCGGCATTTTCACCATATTTTGGCAAAAACTAATGCGGAAATTTTTAACAGTGTAAAAGAGCGAATAACAGAAAAGATAATAAAGAGTTTAGTGTCTATGGTCACATGGGGGGTCCCGAATTAGTTATACAAAATAGTATTTACTTGGGGTCCATTACATGATATACGTTCATTACATCTAATCGTACGCTAACGTAAAATATAGTAAAACCTCTCGTAAGACCCCGTTTACCAAAATGAATTTTTCCCCATAGACTCAATGCTAAATTTACATATATTTGTATACTATCAGAAACTATTCTTCCTCTAGAAGTGAGAAGATTTTGGAGAATTTCACTTCTTGTCTTCTGATCTTGAATATGATAAATTTGACTGTGACCTTCTTTCACAAAATTTTCGCATTATAAAAAAAAAACAAATCTTAACTTAAATCAAATAAAAGTTTTAAAATCCTAATTTCTTGGTCTTTTTGGCTTTTAACCTGTTTCCAATGAAAAGCTACCATCGAAATTCTCACATAAAAATTCTCCCTCTTCAGTGAGAATTGTTATTCAAGTAATACAGCTATATCACCTTCAGATAGTACAGACATATCCACCAACATCAAGCTATACCGCCGAAGAATTTTAGAAGAAATCAAACAATTACATACCAAATGCAGGGCCGGATATAGGTTACGATGCGCCCTAGGCACAACGATTTTGGCGCCCCCATTGGCGTAACCAGGGGGCTAACCCCTAGAAAATTCTTTTGAGCATTGCCCCTCCCTAGATTTTGAAGGATATGCCCATGGCCCCTCTCCCGCCATACAAGGCTCAGAAAATTCTGCCATTCCGCCCCCTCCCTTCAAATGCGACGAAAAATTGCGAGGATAGGGAATTGACGACATTTATGATTAGCCTACCTTATGTGCATTATTATAAGATATAATAACGATATTTTTATAAATAAATTTAGTTTATTTCACGACGATTTTTTGGATATTGGGAGAAGAGGAGGAAGGGCAGGTGCAGAGCAAAATTTCAGAGTGGCCACAAAGCTTGAAAATTTCACTTTTGTTTAGTTTTAAGTATTTTTTACTTGAAAACAATCCTGTTTAAACGTAAATTTATTATTTTCAGTGGGGCATAAGCGATCGCAGTCTATCGGATTAGGCGGGGGCCTTTTTTTGGCGCCCCTTACTACTAAATATGAGTTTTATAATGTAACGAGTAAATATTTTATTTCATTTTTACAGTGTACACATTTCAAATTTTTTTGCACATGTAAAAAAATTGCGAAGGCATGATTTCTGACGACTATCTTTGAGGAAAGCCTTCGGCGCCCTTAGGTGGGGCAACGGCCCCGCCCGTGCGACCGCCTATGCAGAGGGGGCGCACGCCCCTGCCTGGATCCAGCCTTGTGGGGGGGCAGGTGTTGTGCCACGAAATTTTTCAGAATTTCAACTTTAGAAAAAAAGAGTGGAGGGAGCCTTTTCGGAGAGAGCTGATCGACAGAATTCTACGGAAAATAATTTGCAATTAATAAAAAAAAAACTCTTGCAAAAACCTCTTGTGCTCCTAGAAATTTTACGCTCTAGGCATATGCCCAATGTGCACATTTACACATCCGGCACTGACCAAAGGGAAACAACATATCAAGCTCATCATGGGGGATTTCAATGCAAGAATTGGACAACAGGAACAAGGAGAGACATCGGTTGGTAAATACGGATATGGGGAAAGGAATGAACGTGGCGATCAACTCATCGAATTTGCAGAAGCTGAAAATCTTAGCATCATGAATTCATTTTTTAAGAAGAAACCGCAAAGAAAATGGACATGGAAACACCACAATGGAGGAACCAGCGAAATTGATTATATCTTCGCAAACAAGAAATTGGTTATTGAAGATTGCGGCGTACAATTCAATGCCGGAAATTATCGAATAGTAATACGTAAAGTGTATTTAAATCCTAAAGTATAGAGAAAGACAGTAGCTCATCACAAAACAAATAGGTAAGGGGGTGAATTTAAAGAAACTGAAAGAAAAAGACCGAAGCATTGAATCTGGAATTAAAAAATCGCTTTTCTGCACTGGAAGGAATTGTTGGTTAGTTGGTGGTACGTTTATGGCGCAAGGACAACAAAGATCATTCTGCTCCAGATAAGGTAGGACTGTACATACAGTTTTAAGGAAACATGGAGGGACTTATTGAAGAAATTGATATCTCAGAAGCAAATGAAAACATTGTTAAGACAATAATTGAAACTGCTGGGGAAATTGGTGGTGTAATATGTAAAAAGCACAATAGCAAATTATCTGAGAAGACGAAACAGCTCATGAAAAGGCGAAGAGATATGAAGGTAGACAATCAAAATACCAGTTCCAGGATTGAGTACATAGAACTTTGTAAAGCTCTGCGCAAATGCATGAAAGAAGATATAAGAAAATTCAACTGTGAGTTAGTAAGGAAGGCCATTGAAAGCAACAAGAGCCTTAGGGTTGTTAAAGGGAGTTTGTCTATTGGGAAGAAACACATCATTGCATTAAAAGGAGAGGATGGCACCGTAACAAGAAATAGGGAAGAAATACTTAGAAGAGTTGAAGAATTCTACAAAAAACTATATGAAAGTAACAGTGGATTAAACGAAGACACTGAAATAGTCGAAGGAACAGCTCCTAAAATCTTAAAAGAAGAAGTTTCATTTGCAATAAAAAGTATGAAGAAAGGAAGAGCCCCTGGTGATGATGGTATTACATTA
This sequence comes from Dysdera silvatica, assembly GCA_006491805.2. Taxonomy (NCBI): domain Eukaryota; kingdom Metazoa; phylum Arthropoda; class Arachnida; order Araneae; family Dysderidae; genus Dysdera; species Dysdera silvatica. Next base: position 6,847,756 of record QLNU02003225.1, on the reverse strand, counting down.
GATATCCTAAAAGAAGCTGGAGAATATGTAGAAGACATACTTGCAAAATTCTTTACCAAATGTCTTAACAGCGGTAACATACCAAACCAATGGGATTCTGCAACAGTAATTCTTTTGCATAAAAAAGGTGATAAAGAGGATTTGAAAAATTACCGACCAATTAGCTTGTTACCTGCTATTTATAAAATCTTCACAAAAGTGCTAACACATCGCCTGCAGAAAAAATTAGATGCAGCTCAACCAAGAGAACAAGCTGGATTTCGAAGTGGATTTGTAGTGAAATTGACAGTTCACTTCATGAATTCAATAGTATAACATTTAATAACGTCATTATCATGTGCATGATAGATTTATTTCAGGATGTTTTTGTTTTAAAATTTATTCATTATACGATGAAGTTTTTGAAAATATAGTTCTTCAATCGTAACTGTGAAAGAATTAAATATATGAGGAGATTGGTATTAAAGACGGACAACTCCTTTTTTGCGAAATTGAGCTATTGATGCATTCTTATAGGATTTTCCACGCTAAATTCAAATCCAAGGCCCTTTAGTTTCAAAAGCGGCTAGAACATGAAGAAAATCGCACTCAAAGATGGGCCTAGGCTATTGGTACAGTTAACAATAAGTTCAGTTTTTCAGCTCTCCTGAAAAAACTTCAAAATGGAGTTATTCATCTTTGTTATTAAACTCTTCAATTATATATTTCACTTCGTTATAAGAAATTATCCTATTTTATCTTTATTGTTTGTCCTGGCAGCACGCTTAATACATGCTACAGATGAATTTAGGCAATTTTTAATAATATTGCATATAAATAAGCTTGAATTACAAAAATCTAATCCTAATTTAATTAATTCGCAAATATAATACTATATGTGTATTTTAATTACAATTCCGTTAATTTAAAAGTTGTTAAAACGTACATAATGATAAAATTAAAATCGGAAATTGCGTTTTTAATTTAAAACTGAAAAACAAATAATATATAAAAACTGAACACGTGATGTATTACTTCGTTATATAGACGTATAATAGAATGTTCCATCATTAAATATTTAGAAAAGCCAAGTTTAAAAAAAAAAATAGTATTTATGATAAAGGAAAGTAATCTGATATTTGCATTTGTTTGGTTTGTCCAGGGAGTAGTGGCGCCATATTTCTTAAATCTAGGAAATTCCGATATACATTTGGGATAAAATATTGCAATGCTTCGATCAATTTAACAGTATCTAAGACAGTTAAGCTAGATGATGTTTCCATCGAATATTTCGTCTTTTCTCTGCTTTCATCGCATTTTATTTCAGTTCCATTGTTATACCTTCATTAGCAATTGGGGATTTCCCTATATGTTAACTAGGCTGAAGTTTACAGCGGGAAAATTGTAAATCTGCCTCTGTTTGTCGGTGTGCCAACTATTGAACGCTAATGACTCTTTCTAAATGCAAATAAACCTCTGTTTTTACGGAAGAATGCATATTCTTCAAAGCTTTGTATACACTAAGAGAATTACTTAGGTGGTGTGTATCACACGTATTTCCTCTTCAGATATGTTCGATGGACTTTGGCCCTCCATCCACTCTAGGACCAAATGCATTCGCGAACAGAATATTGTTCGGCATCAACGGAGTGTCAAAATCTGTACTGTAAATTATTACTATATACAGATTCACCCAAACACTGTATTTTTAATGACGTTGCATATGGTGGAAAAAAAGTATAAAAACTTTTATATGAAAAGCAAAAATAAATAACTAAACATCCCAATTGTTTCATTCAGTTTTGCCACAGGACAAATCCCATTTAAATTAAAAGTTTTATGACATAAATTAAAAAACTAAATTTCAGTTTTTGCCGGAAGAAAATGTACCCACAAACAAAGCATCCCAAAGCTCCGACAT
>QLNU02003225.1:6796422-6845756 GCA_006491805.2 Dysdera silvatica | reverse complement strand
CAAAGCCCCGACATACTGTCACCTAACCAATTAATTTTTATGACTTTGTCTGCTTACTCAGAGATCTCGTAAAAGATCGCACTGCTCACCGTAGTCCGGGGCTCGGTTCCCTCAGCCACAAGAGGTTCGGGATTCCTCGGAAAACAGTAGGTCCCGGCGCAGTATGACCATTGTAGTCTTGAGCCGTAAAACAAACAAACAAGGCAAGACTTTGTCTGGCCCAAAGGCAAGAATGACGACAACTATGGTTAGAAACTTCTAAACCAATCGAATGCCGCCGCTGCTTTTTTGACAAGACTTGATCAGACTTTCTCAAAATGACATATTATAAATTCGTATTGAACGCGTTTTTGATTAATATGATTGTAGCCGAAACACAAACACAGTATTATATTTTTGAATTAATTAAATCAGAATTAAATGTGATTTATTGCTCTTCCCTTTTTTAATTGTTGTGATCTAGGCTTATTTACATGCCTAATAAGTAATATTATTTAATAATGTGTTTAACATATCAAAAATAAGGTTATATTCAAATTAAATAACTTCAATAAATTTGTAGACAACCCCTAAGAGAACACGGAGGGCTAACGCTGAAACAGGTGCTGCTAAGGGGAAGCCTGTAACAGACCCCGCAAAAGCGACGACGCCCTCAAAACACCTAGAAATGGTTCTGAGAGTATGCAATGAAAAGTTCCACAAACGAGGCTGCCAAAGGCGATACTGTATTCCCAATGAAGCATGTATTGTCGAAAAGTGCGCATTTGTGCCAAATTGGCAACTTTGGTAAAGAAGGGGATATAGGCGAAAGAGTGATGGTAGTAAAAGGGTGGGAGGGGCGGCATTTTTCAATTCTCGCTTAGAGTCTCAAAACACCTGGAAATGGTTCTGAAAGTATGCAATGAAAAGTTCTAGAAATGTGGCCGCCAAAGACGACATTGTATTCCCAATGAGGGGTGTATTGAGTACTAATAGTAAGGATGTGCCATCAATAGTCTAAAAGTGCGCATTTGCGCCAAGTTGGCAACCTCTTCACTGATTGAAAATCCAAACCCCTATCATATTTTACAACTTTAAAAAATAACCGGAAAAAAAAATGATGTTGTCCATAGCGTTTGAAGTCTATGACAACAACTTAGAGTTTTCGAAATTACTGTGAGGGGAGGATCCCAAGCAAATATTACACGATACAGTCGAACCTCGTTAAGACGAACACGCTTAAGACGAATTACTTTTAATACGAACCGTTTTCTGAAGTCCCGTCAGATTGTATAGCATACTATGCTTTCTGGATAAGACGAATTACTGTTAATATGAACAGATTTTCTGTTCCCCTTGGTGTTCGTCTTAACGAGGTTGGCCTGTAATATACATTACAATATATGCAAAATTACAATATATTTCACACTGTTGAGGAGATGTGGCTAGGACTTCACAAGCCCTTATAACATTACGCCTATTGTCTATGCCCTACTTAAATATTTAAAATATTTATAAAAATTTATTATTAATATTTTATTATTAATATTTATAAAATTATTATTTTATTAATATTTATATAAAATTATTATTTTATTATTGGTCATTTGGTTTATTATTTTATGTATTAATATTTATAAAAAATTTATTATTTTATTATTAGTATTTATAAAAATTATTTTATTATTAATATTTCTTAAAAATTTATTATTTTATTATTATTAATATTTCTAAAAATTTATTATTTTATTATTAATATTTATAAAAATTTATTAAAATATAGTTTGTGTTCGTCATTTATGGCGCAAGGACAGCTCAGAATATTAACAGAACCTCTGTCGCGAAAGGAATCAAACCTCGGACTACAGTTCAGTGAAGAAGCGGCAAACGTTCGATGTCATTTGTGTTCAAACTCGGGTATTCAGCATCGTAGGAAATGTAGTACCACTACGTCTCCACAGGGCTTTGAAAGTTTGTATTTTACATACGCATGCAAAAATAAAAGAACAATCTAAAAAATTATAATTATTATTATTATTATTATTATAACCTAGATAAATGATAATGATCTACAAATATAATAATCTGCAAAAATAAAAATAATTTCAACTATAACAATTATAGAAGTAGAGAAAGGTTTATATATTTTAAGTATAAACGCTAGACAGCATTATAACGGACTTAAAGACCGACTAAAAGAATATAAAACTTGAACTGAAAAAGCTCAAACAGAAATAAGAAAATGAAACAATTAGAGAAAAAAACAGAAATGCATATGGTATGATTGAAGTCGAAAAAAAAATAGGACAATTAAAAAAGGATAAAAAAAAATACATATAACTAAAGGATATAATATGTAACATAAGAGATATATATACATACAAATATATAAAATATAAGTAAACATATATAATGCAAGAAGACTACCCCAGGCTCTCTAGGTCTTTATACAAATAATATATTTTATTAGTTTTTCGAATTCCCAATCCAATATTTTCATTAATTGCCCCAATATTATCAGAAAAAATTTTCCCTCATACACGCAACAATTCAAAATTTACAGGTTGTAGGGGAAGGCTCACGTAACTTTAAAAAAAATGATTGATTGATTGATTGATTGATTGAACATCAGAGAGAAAGGGTTCCTTAATATTCAATGAGCGTTCGCGCTCCGCCCCCTTTCCTCTGCCATTGATCGCAGCATTTCTTTGCCTCTAGAGTTCAATGTACATGTCTATTTCTCGAAAAAAAAAATAGAAATTTAGAATTCTTATCGCTTTGTGAACGGCAAGTTTCAATTTTCGTCAGTCATTCGTGGAACGTAACACTTTCTGGAACGCAAAATAGCAGCCACTTTCCACTTTTATTTTTTCTTTGATCTATTTACTAAACTCGCCAACCTCTGTTATAATGGTTCCCAAATATTTGAATCATTTTCTTTGGTACCGAGAGTTGATTCCGCACCTTGTCTTGTCATTATTGATTTCATATCCGATTTCTTTTGCGCCATTTTCGAACTGATACGACTTTTCTTTTAAACTATTTGAATTTCTGTTTAATTAAATCTACATCGTCCCCAAAAGCTAAATACCGAAAGATATTTTATTAAAAATTGCACCGCGTGGGTTTACGATTTGTTGTTTTGTGTCCGCTTCCGGGGTGAAAAAGTCGCTAAAAGGGGGTACTTTCTTGTCTGAAAGACCCTCTTCACTTTGAATTAGCTTGAGAACTATCTCTCTTGAGTCTTACTCTGACTTTAGTATTCTTTAATGTCACGTTTATCAAGTTAATTACTTCGAAGCGCACGAGTAGTTAGTTCTCTCAGACCTTGATAAATTTCATTTCTTCAGACGCTATCAAATGCTTGTTAAAAATCAATAAACATTTAGCATTAAATTCATAGCATTTCTAAAGTATTATGACCAGTATAAATATCTTGTCTGACAAAGGTCAATTATTCCCTTACAAGTGTTATTACCTGTGCAAGTAGGCCACAAGAGAAATAATATTTTTATGCAAATGCAGCCGATATTTTGTAAGGGATGCCATTCAACGACGCAAATTCGTAATTATGTATAAGAACATGTTATTGTAGAGCTATTAAAGCCATAAATTCGTCCTTTCCTAAAGCACACATCCAATATTTCTTTTGACTCCAACCCACCTTTCTTGACCATGTTTTTCAAGCTTTATATAAAAATAAGACGACTGTGTGTCGGCAATGGTTTATATCTCAAAGGCAAGTGCTCTCTGTTCGCGAAGCACTGGATTCCTGGCTATGCATAGCAATGGAAATTAAGGTCAAGCCTTTGTTGGGCAGGTCAGGGTGGTTTCGTTTGAAAAGCGAGCGGTTACTAAATTAAGGTAGGGGATTATAACAAGTTACCTTGAATGTAAGTGAAGCTGAATACGATTATATTATGGGTAATCGGTGTTTGAGTTCACATATGGAGAAGACAAGTTTCTCAAAGATGCGTGCTACCGAGGAATTGGTTTCTGGTATATCATTAAAAAGAGATCCACAGTTTTAACATTGATGAATCGACGCGGGCGCAACACTAGTCTAGTGTTTGCTCTACCTTGTTTCAAAGTTACTTCAAACTAGAAGCCACTGGGGGCAATGGGGGGATCGATCCCATCCCCCCCTTGAGCCGAGATTATATAATAGAAAATAAAATGAAAAGTATCAGACACTTGGCTAAAAATCGGAATCAGAAACAAATCGCGCCACCCCTCTTGAAAGATTTCTGTATCCGCCCTTGCTAGAAACGCCCTCTGTAGGAAACGAATGTCAGTTTTGACTATTGGACAAAATAGAGTGAGAGGGATACTAAATGGCCAGACCAATGTCTGTATATATACCGAGCTGAATATACAATCTGGAAGGCACTTGGTGAGAACTTCATCCAGCAATGGATGGGCAATGGTTGAATAGGAAAATTATGGTATGAAAATATCCCAAAAATACTCCCACGATGAAAGTGAATTGTACAGACCACCATTCCAGCAATAGATGGACAATGGATAGATATAATAGGACCATATCCCTAAGGTACCTGCATGATATAATTACTTGTAGATACCTGGATCAGACAGTGGTAAAACAAGAATCGAATATGATCATGGTATAAAATTATGAGGATATTATATAAAGATTAATAATAAATTTCAGGCAATGTTGCAATGAAAGATTCAATACCACACTAATATTCAAAATAAAAAGCTTATCTGTAGAGACTATACATAATTTTTTATGGTGAAAGATAATGCGATTAAATTTAGTTAACATGCAAATAGGTAAACTCCCTCAAGGAATGAAGAGTGGTCTCATTATCAGTATTAGGAATCTCTGCGAATGTTATACAACAGCTACCAACGCAAGACTTTAAACATGATAGGGGACTCGAGAAGCTTTAAAAAATCATGTAATTCAACATTAAAGAGAAAAAAATGCCTTGATAATCAAGGGGAGTCTTGAGACCGCCTCTTTACTCTACTGTCCAAAAAGCCACCCTATGTCATATTGACGTTTCAGTAATTGTAACTAGAATACCTTAGTTTGTACTCCTTCTACACCCACCTATAAGATTCAGACTAATTTTGTACAGATCATCATATTAGATTTACAATTTCCTAAATTGTGCAATAAAAATCAGCTTTAAATCAAAACGCTCTATTTTCTTGATCGCGCAGCGTCAAGAAAACACAGCTTTGTGATTTAAAGCTGCGTTTCGATTTAAAGCTTTATTTTCAAATTTAAAAGCCCTCCACATGAGACACCATAATTTGTTGGCGCAATATGGCTAATGGTTAATGGTTGGCGCAGTATATCACAGACGCTCTTGCGCCATAAAAAATCCAAACAACCATAATTTGCAACGCCGCAGCGTTGTGAATTATGATATCTCTTGTGGAAAACTTTTAAATTTGAAAAAAAAATGTAAATAAAGTGATGAATTAAAATTAATCAATATGAATTAATTGAAATTAATTATAACACAACGTTAATATTAAAATATATTTAATACTATACACCAAGAGACCGATCAAATCATTTTACTATGATAATCAATTTCTCTCTCTTTCTTTCACTTTTTGGAAATAAAACAATTGCATTGAAATTTCGGCATAATATAAATTTGAAATCAGAATCAATTTGATATCCTTATAATAATACTAATAACATTTTATTCAACTTTAAGCATACATATTATCAAACATACCTACATATGATTAGTAAGTTTATATAAATTATTTACAGCTGGTGATAAACGTAAAACTAACTTCTTTCTGATGGTTAGGTTGTAAAAATAGAAGAAAGTAAAAAGCAGTAGCTTATTATGGGACTTGGTGGCTTACACTGAATTTTAATTGTGACATATGAACTCATATGAAGAAGAATTATCAGAAGTATGAAGCTTCAATTGTGATCTTCCATATATGTATAATAAACCTTAATTTCCCAATAAAATCAGAGAATGAAAAAAAAAATTGGTAAAATTACAGCCAATTTTATTCCAAGCAGAGACTTCGGTTTTCTTTCAGTCGCCGTCTGGTGACAAACATGGAAACTAAGCTTCTGGACAGGTGAAATAGACGCTTGAAATCGACGTAATTACCGACAGAAGTTCGTTTCCTCATCACTAGCTGGATCCCCACCTGGACATCATCATACAGGCTTGGCTAACGTATGCATTCAGACTGTGAAAACTATACTATCACTACCATCTGCAATTGACCAACTTAGGACTATCGGTCAAGAAATCTTCGAGCCCTGTATTGTCTATCAAACCCCCGGGCACATGTCTTTGTCCTCCATATTCTCTTGTCTTTTCCCGTTGGATTTTTTTTTTTTTCTAAAATATTTTCGAACTCTTGACTATTTTTCGTGGCACAACTATTCACGCATCATCGAAGGCGGTAAAGAAAGTTTTAGAAGGGAAAGTGGATCACACTGGATTATATAACAAAATGAACTAATAGGTTCCGGCAAAGAAAGCATCTGGGTTAACAAACCGCATTAAAAAGTTTGAACACACGGCTTTTCCTCTGATTGTAGTAGTCTATACGCAGAAAGAATACTGAATAGCAAGCAGTAAGGAGACCTCATCCAAAACTCCTTAGAAAAAAAAAGCTCTCCTTAGACTCCTTGGAAAATGGTCTCAGCATAGACTCCTTAAAATGTGAGACCGTGACTTCTAAGACGAACTCCTTAAAAAGAGATCAAATCGTGTAGAATTAGAATAGATTTCAGAAAACGTAGCGAATTAACGAAAATTTTAGAAAGACGGTTATTAGGTAAATAGTTGTCATTTGCGCGTTTAACGTCAATACCTGCAATTGATGTTTTGAAGTACACGCCTGATTGCGCTATATATCCGTGCACGTTTGGGCATGCTTTTGTGACATTTATTTAAAGTAATTCGAGTGCGATGTACATATGTACTAATTGTCTGTGCATGGAATAACAAATGAGCAACTCACATTTTATGAACGGTTGTGTTTTGGGAATTTATATTAAAATTCTCAGTTTATGGTATAATTTTTGTCAACGACCATAGTATTTATTTTAAGGCTAGATCATCCATGAGTAGATGTAGAGCCGTAGCTGTACTGGGGCTATAGGGGACAGAGCCCCCCCCTCTGGAAAATATTTTTTCTCAAAAATCAAATATTGTAGAATTTTATTTTAAATTTTTTGTTTTGTACGAAATTGTACATGACAATGGAAATTGTTCTTTGACGTTAAAAATGTATTCAAAATAGTTTCCTGCGGTCGATCCTGTGTATATAATGCTTCTTTACAGAGGTTTGAGTCTCTATATACTTTACAGTAAGGATAGGGGAAATCACAGAGAGGTATAAAATGTATAAGTTTTTAAAGGACAATTCTTCTGGTCCCCAGTATATGTATGTATCAACACATTTACCTCCGAAAAGATACACCTCTGTTTAAGGGACAATATGTCCAGTCCCTTGGGTGGAGTTTATTGGGAGGTAACATTGTATGTTTCACGTCCCAAGATGGCCCTGTGAGTCGTATAGGACGGAACCGATAGTTTAATGAGACCTCCAGTTACGTTATATTTATACACATTGTGACGTCACCGATATCGGTGCATGGAACTGAAGTTGCCATCTAGTACATTGCTATTATAATAATTGCTGATATAATATCTATTATATTTTTAGAGACAATCCAGTCAAAGGCCCTTCGAATCTGCTACTGAGTCCCCAGATTCACGCACCTGGACTCTTTGAGAACTGAATCTGACATCCTGCCCATTGTGGATCAGCAAAAAAAACCGCTTTACTCTATTTCTAATAAAATTGATATACTTCACTCCTCATCACAGAATCCACGCACGTCTCCATTCCAGACTTGACTCCTCTGAATTTTCTACATTCCACAGGCATTCTCCACAACCATGTGTGATTTCCTATCAATCAACACCGGTTCCAACACCATATTGACTGCTGGCTCGGCCTCAAGTTTTACCGTATATCAAAAATGCGCCGAATCGACATATAGACAACCATGAGGTTCTCCGGGCCATAACCTGCGACGCTATTCAGAATTTGAATCTCCCAAATCCGAAAATCTTCACCGATGGATCATATGGTGCATCTGAAAATATAGGAGGAGCTGCAATCTTCGTCTCATCAAGCTAACTTATTCTCAAATTTCAACTCCAACAGCGCTTCTATTCAACCGATGCAGAATTAATTGGTCTTTTTGAAGCTGCTAAATTGGTCCTGAATTTTGGTTCAACAGAACCTGTTATTTTCTGCGACTCACAAGCCGCCTTGTTCGGTCTCCCTTCGGACCCTCATTAATGGACTGGCAACCCTATTATTCTGGACATATTGAACATCTCCTCAAAATGCGCTCTCGTCCAAAAACCTTTAACATTTTGCTGGATCTAAGGACATGGAGGTCACCCTAGCAACGATATGGCTGATCATTTCGCTCGCAGTGCATTGCGTAGCAATCATCAGTGCATAACACCAACTTCTCATAGACTCGGTCTTCCTGGCTATATTAGCAAAGCTAAGTCTTCTCTAAATGCAAACAAAATTTCAACGTTCTCTCAATCAATAATGGGACATCATCGAGCACTTTTTCCTGTTATTGGAAAGCCATTCTTCCTACCAATTACAACTCCACGCAATATCTATATAAGATTTCACAGGCATAGGCTTGGAATCTTTTATACCAACGATTTGCTATTCCTCATTAGAACAGAACAATCGTCACTCTACCTTCAACGCACTGAAGGTATGGTTGAAACTACAGAACATCTCTTCGTACACTGCCATGCTAACCCACTCTTGAGAGGAGAACTCTTTCAAACATGCTCACAACTTGGCCTTCCTGTTCCACCGGTTTTTAAGGACCTTTATGGGATTCACACTTCCCCACAGACTATGTGCTCTGTTCTTCAAGCTGTCTTCCGTTTTCTCTCCTGTGTTGGACGCTACATTTAGCCCTGGACTCTGATCTCCAAATGGAGATTCTACCTCATCTCTTGGATTATGACCCTTCCTCTCCTGGAAACACAGTGCCGCTTGCTTGACCAATATTTCCAAATTAATTAATTAATTATTTTTTGCATACAAAACGGCGAGTATGTATGATGTGGCGTTACTACTATTAGGCGAAGGGTGGATGGGTATGAAGGGTGGCCTCCAAAGGCGGCGCTGTAATGCCAGATGATGCGGCGTCAAACGGAAGAGCATTTTTTTTATATCCGATGGGAGGAGGGTTGAATACCCCTCTGAGCCTCTTTGCCTAAGTCAGGGGGTGGGTTCACTAATTAATACAAATTAATACTCTTTGAATTCAACTTGCGGGCGTCCCGTGGATGTGTTGTTATAGCCAATAGTAGCATTATGTTATACAGATATGAATAAATAACAGGTATGGATGATTAGGGTCATGAATCATAATATAAGATGTTTTCTGTGTATGAATTTTAGATTGATGGAAATGGGGACATACAGCTATTGATACCAGCTTAGCGAGGCCATGGATGATTTAACGTCTGGCATTTTTGAAGGAAAGTGAAAATTACTGTATGAACACTAAGAGACATTAATATGAACAAGAATGGTTATTTCTGATTCGTGACCATCGATGTGTGACATTGCCTCTTTTAATCTTTGCTCTCAATGTCGCGCCGGCGGTGGATACGAACCATTGCGTTGTTTCACATGACACGAAACAATCATCGTCATCGTCTAATCCACGAATTTCAGTCTGGATCAGAAGTAAACAACGTCCTTGGAAAATCCGTTTCATTTCTTAACCCTTTGATGTCACGCTTGACTAGAAGAGGCCGTTTCCTTCGGGTGGATTTTCTGACCAATCAGAAGTGCAACAGGCTTGAGTAAAAAAATTTCAAGGTACAGTTCGGCGGAAACTCATTTGCATACTCGCACCTAGATTCATGCAAAGTGTCTATGAAAGTGTCAAGCTCACTTCCGGATACATCAGAAATAGATAAGCGGAATCGTTCTCTGAATAGCGGACGGCAGAATTCAAAGAAACGGTTACTAGACAGCTGGAACATATACGTTCAGTTTCTCTGATCAATTTAGCGTTTATATGAAGAAAAACAATTTCCTTGAAAGCTATAAACCGGAACTGGCGTTATCATCTTTCTAGTCAAACTAGATGTTACATTCCAGGAGCTTGAAACTGATTCATGTCACTTCGTTTGGCGCAGAAGGACCCTTCTTGTCCCTACGCCATAAAAATACAACCCACCAACCTAACTAATGCATGTTGAGACTGATTAAACTGGTCAACGTTGACTAATAATATAAACTAACTTTCGATGGAATTAACTGATGCAGAAACTAACTAAAAGATTGTCAATTATTCAACTTGATGACGACCAGTAATTTAAATCTATTTGCTAGAAATTGACTGCGAAAAATCCTTAGTAACTAACAACTATGTTCTCCCCTTCTCTCTTCACAGCTGTCATGTAAGAAAAGTGCCAACACGCATGCAGTTCAATGCAAAACTTGTGCTTAAGCCGCACTTTGTATTACTTTAACCTGTTTTTCCGGAAGACTTTCTTTTACATTCCTATAAAATGTAGTACAGTAAAACCTCCTTAAGGCGACCACTGCCTAAAAACGGTCGCTCAGAGAATATATGTCTCTGAATGGAGGTAAATTCAGCATTGAGTCTATAGGGAGGATGGAAATCCATTTCCAGGAAAAGTGGTCGTTAAGAGAGGTTTTACTGTAATTGTATATTCAAATGAGAAATAATTTCATTATTATCATTATGGTATATGCCCGCACTTAGAGTATAGGTCAGAGATAGGGAGAACCAAGTACTTAAGTCTGCATTCAATGTTTGCAGTTTATGCGTCCAGCAGCTTCCTGACTACTCGATATGTAGTTAAGGTTGTGCATTATCATTATTATTTGATAATAAATTACTCATAAAGAAAAAAACAATGATTGCTCGACTCCTGGTGGGGGGACCGAACCCACAAACTCTTGATAACCAGCCTAGTGCTCTTTCCCATTGAACTACAGACGTCGATTAAGCTCCCCTCTGCGAACGAATCTAAAGGTTTACAATGGACAAGTTCGCAATTAATGGGACAGTGCTTGGACTGCGTTTTAAACTAAAGCGACGAGTCAAAGACTCAAACACATTATTACTGTTCAAATTTACCGTGTATGTTGTGAATGGCTGATATCCTTCCTTTAGTCATCAATCCCTTTCAGTCGTGTAGGAAAGGGGGGGCGCAGGGGGCTCAAGTCCCCCCACTGGATATCAAGACACATTTTCTCCAGGACTGCATCACATAATCTTCGTCTTTAAAGTCTTCTGAGCTCCTCGTAACTTCTTGAGCCCCCCCCTATGATTTTTGAATTGCTACACCACTGATCCTTCTTCAAGATTACAATTAAAATTATCTTTGTGTAATGTGAGCTTTCCTCAAAACGTGTATCTTTTGTATTTGGTGACGAAACTCCTTGTTCATATTTAGTGTTTTAAAGTGGTGTTTTACGGCTAGGGAGGGCTCAAGCCCCCCTGCCCTCCTATATGAGCACCCAAGAATATCAGAAGCTTTTATTTTGTTTTATGAAAAAATATTTCTCCTTTGCATAACAACCGTTTTAAACTATGTATATATAAATATAAAAATAAACATTCCATATATAAAATTCTGAATGAAATATTATATTAATAAGGGCGGTAATATATTGTTTTGCACCAGGGCGGCCCATGGCCCAGGAACGGACCTGTTCGCATGGATGACGTAATTGCCGAATAATTGACATAAATAGCTACCACAGAGGGCAGTGTTTTATATTTCTCGTTAAATATTAGTTTTCATTTTATGGGTCACCAAACTTTATTATAACGAGCCATATACAGCTCTAAGTTGAGCTGCAAAAATGTACGTTGCCGAAACTTTTCAATTTATAACTTTTTTTTCGTTGCCGAAACTTTTCAATTTATTTTTTATTAATATCATGTCCCCCTTACATAGTTCCAATGGAAATATTTTGAAAAATAATTGAATTAGCAGAGTGAGAAATTTCACCATTAACTGAGCTAAGTATGATAAAGAAAAAAATACGAGAGTCGCCGTGAACTGAGAAGACAGGCGCGAAACATCCTTTGAAACTGACCAGATTGAATAAATTTGTTAAAGAAAATAGGAATTATGCAATTACATAATATCTTTCAAATAAATCTTGCAACATTGATATGCGTTTCTATTTTATCATCATTATTATCATTTCTTTATCTTTTTCTTTACATTAAATTCCCTTTCATTTCATCTGCTGTTTCCTCAAATGCAAGTTCATATTTTTGTAGTTTTCTTTAGAATCTTTTGAGATCCCTTGACTTTATCAAATTATCTTTATTAAGCTCATATATTTAAAACCGTTCAACCTCGTAGAATCAAGTCACTCAACTTAAAGCATGTATATATAACTTTTCCAAACAAAACTACACCAATTTAAAAATATATAACTTAAAAACTCCGAATTAATTCAATATATAACGTTAGCGTTCAAATTTTTATCCCAGTCCATTTTAGAGGATATGAATCAGTATATTTTACTGAAGATATAACGTATATTGGAAATAGTGTATTGCATATTGAGAAAAATGTTTTTTGGAGTAATCTATTGTATACATAAAATGAGTATATTTTACATTTAGAGGCAGTGTAATTGTTTACGTTGGTATGTATTTTTGGAAATAATGTGTTATTTGTCTAGAAATGTATTTATCAATTATAGTTTTATATAGTATGTTTAGAATTACATATGGTTACTTATTTATGCATAGTATATTAAGTGTTATAATGTGTTGCATTTATGTATGTTGCATATTTAAACTAATTATTTAAATTACAGAAAATAATTTTTCTTCAGAAATTTCCTTTACTCTCATTAATTTCAATATTTATATTACTCAGCATAATATATGCATATCTATTATCATTAAAAAACTACAGGTTTTTGCAAGTGTTATTAACCCCAAGTTAAAGCACCCATGAAGACTCAACCAGGATTTATACACACCCAGCGTCCCTAACACCCCCTCAAATTTTGATATAATGAAATCTACCCCTCCCCCTTATAACACCTAAACACCCCCACCGTAAAAACAAACTCTTCTTTGCCAAAAATCAGCCAAAAGTTATCCAAAAAACAAAAACGTAAATAATCGATTATCTCCAATCCACACCCCCTAAACATTTTGTACACCCCCAGTTTATGAATCCTGGATAAACCCCTGAACAGGTAACATCCATGTTAGTGGGAGTTAGCAAAACATGCTGTTATTCGTACCTGGCGTGATGCCCCATAAATACTTCGCCATTCATCCGTCGCACGCACCGGGCGTATTATCGCACGGCACGCCGTTTTCGCCACATTGATCTCTTTCAGTATCATCCAAAGTATTAATTACTCATTTCTATTCATCCTTCTGATTCGTGATGATCATCCCTGATACTCTGATCACGAAAGTGATCGATTCCCACACCACCACTGAAATCTGCTACTCGCTTTTCCCACGGTTCTCTTCATGCGGGCATTTCTATTAAACGCCTTCATTCATTTCATAGGTCCATTCTTCTTCTTCAATCCATTTTTCATGCGCGTTTAATTCCTTTGTTCAAATATATATTTGTTCGTAATTTTGTTCCGATAAAAATGCTTATTTCTCTTTTACATTCATGTTGAAATCGTAAGAAAGCGATGGATTACAGACACAAAGGAGCTTTTAATTATTCAAAAGACAATATTAATCAACGTTTGTTGGCGTAATCAACGTTTGTTGGCAATCAACGTTTGTTATCTGAACTGATTTGGGACTTACTCTAGATTCCAATTGTCTGAACTTATTGGGACTTATTGTAGATTCTAAATTGCCGGATTAATTGGGACTAACTGCATTTTCAATCCCCCAAATTAATAGGAACCAATTGTGGATTACAGTTATCCTGTTAATTTGGAACAAATTATAGGTTTTAATTATCCGGATTAAATATAGATTCCGATTGCACGAAGAAGCTGGAACCGTAGGGAGGCCGAATAATCGAATAAAATAATGTTACGAAGAGCAAGAAAGCAGTTATTTTGGTCAGAAGGGGGTCAAATGACTTTCCGAATGAAGGGTCGAGAACCGGATAATCAGCGTCCAGATAATTTGATTTATTATGCACAATTCTTGTTTTATTAATTTCACCTTTGGAAGTTTTAAATTTGTTTAAAGGAGCAAAACAGAGCGAAGTAGCGCGAAAGAAAAGAAGCAAAGAGAGAGAGTGAAAAAGGAAATCTTGGAAGATGATAATCCAATGGTATCTTGTAAGATGGTAATTTGGTGGTACCTTGTAATATGGTAATCTGGTGGTACCTTGTAAGATAGTAATCTGATGGTATCTTGTAAGATGATAATCTGGTGGTACCTTGTAAAATGGTAATCTGATGGTACCTTGTAAGATGGTATCTTGTAAGATGATAATCTGATGGTATCTTGTAAGATGATAATCTGATGGTATCTTGTAAGATAATGATCTGATGGTACCTTGTAAGATGATAATCTGATGGTACCTTGTAAGATAACCTGATGATACCTTTATGATGCTTTTTACCTCGACTATAGCATTCTGTCAGTCATAAAACATCACATACATGTTATCATTTACAGGCCACATCTGATTAGCGGAAAACAGTAATTACCGAGTCGTCAATGGAACACAAATCATCAATCAATCAACTGACAGATTCATTAACTTTTATTTTGGAAATTTCCTAAATGCAACAAGGCAATTCTCAACAACGGTTATGGCTTCCAACAAGAATGTCTTTGCCAATATCGGGTTATCAGCGTGGAGTCCCTCCAAGAAGCAAAAGCTGGGTCTCCAAGCCATTGCCAATCGAACAGGAGCTAAGGACCAGAAGAAGCAAGGATTGATACGTCCACTAGTTTAGGCAAGATTCCTCGCAACAGATACCTAAAAGTATACTATGTATCTTCCTCCGTCAAAAATTATTTTTACGTATCTATAACTCCTTCATGCTAAATTATACCGGGCTACTCAATTTTAAGGTTAATCAAAATAACTCAGAAATGACACACATTCAGCACAATTCTACAATTACTAATTCAGTACAATTTCTATATTCTAAATTAACATTTATGTTAAGATTCCAACTCAAAATATATTACACAATAAATAAGAACTAGGAAAGCCCTGAAGGATAATCACCAATGAACAAGGTTCTGATGAAGAAAAGTCAAGTGATTGTACACAGTTATATAGCCGTATGTTTCATACATGAAGTTGAAAACGGTTTATATATATACAGTTATACGCCCTTCATGTATTGCTCACATGCCATTGTACAGGGCACTCACGTTTTTGCGAACTATACCATTTTACGAACCGCTACATTTTTATGAACTTTGATCCTTAAAAGTATTCCATAGTGCCAAATCCTATTTACTAACTTGTTCGGTATTTTGTTTTTAGTCCGTATGAGTTCGCAAAATCGTGAGCGTATAATTTACGTACAGTTATTTAGATTATAATACCTAATGATATTTATTATCTCATATGCAGTAATATTTTACGTATCACTCATGTTGATAACATAACAAATCACTTTCTCATGTTGGAAGAGAATGTTACGGTGTTTTGTCATCCGTCGCAGAAGAAGATCAGGAAACGGACGTCTCGAACTGATCTACTGCCCTAGCTATTCTGTCTCAAATCAGTTGCTTTTATTCTTGCTAAAGCCCTAGATTTCATATTAAGTTGGGAAATTGATTTTACTCAACCTTGACAAAACGCTGCTAGCGGAAAAAAGAGGGATGCGTCAAGCAATGCCATTTTAAGTGTCTCTACTTTCCAAAATCGCGCTGGAATTTTGTATCGTTTCTATTGGACGAACAAACATCATGTGACAGAAATCATTTTCAAACCGTTTAGGTTTTTGAGATGGAAGAGTCGTAAATTACAATTTTGCACTTCACGTCACTTCCCTTGCTAGATATTATTTTTGGGGCATGAATTATGTTTATACACGGTGTTTCGCTTGTCAATTTTCGCTCGCTATGAACTCGACCTCATATTAGCCAAGGGCGGACACAGGGAGAGGTCACGGGGGTCATGACCCCTAAAATATATTTTTTCACTAAAAAATTCCAACTTTCATGATAAATGAAGGGTGTTATTCCAAGACCATGGCAAATGCTGTCCATGACACCCCAAAATGAAAGTCTGTGTCCGCCCTGATATTAGCTGACCAATAACGGGTCTTTTTCGATGATATCCCATCCTGAAATGCAGGGCGCTTTTATAATATTTTCTGTATTTTTACATGTCACTAACTTTTATGATTAACTTTAGAATTCTTCAATCTTTAAATTGTTTTGTAAACTAGTAGCAAATACTATGTGCAAGAACTATTGGCAAATCCATACTTTTTATAGAAAGAAAACACAAAAAAACAACGCTCAAATATTCACTAAAATGCATCCAGCCATGTAATCTAACATCTCCGGAATGAAATAAACTCAGTAAAGTCATCTAATGTCAAAAAATAATAGGAAATAAAATTCTCAAGAGATTTTTCAAATGTACATGCTGAAATAGTACGAACTATCTTAAGGGTGTAATTAAAAAATTCTTCTCCCGCGGTTTCAGCGTATCTGTCGTTCAGGACCAAATCTGACTGCCCGCGGAAGCCGCGGGAACCACCGTTGGAAGGTTAAGAAACCATTTTGCCATAGATTCTTTTTAATAGTTAGCTACTTTTGTTTTATGGCGCAAGGATAGTTATTATTATACTGTGACAAACGTGAGACATGTCAATTTACATTGGATGGTTTAAATTTTGTTTGTGATTGAAGGCGCAAGGACGATTATTATTATTATTATACTGGGGCAAATGTAAGAAATATCAATTTACATTCGGTGGTTTAAAATTTGTTTGTGATTGATGGCACACGGACGATTATTATACTGCGCCAAACGTGAGAAACATCAATCTCTATTCAGTGGTAAAAATTTGTTTGTGATTGAAGGCGCAAAGGCAACTGACATTATACCGTGCCAAACGTGAGAAATGTCAATCTACATTCGATGATTTAAAATTGGTTTCTGATTGATGGCGCAAGGACACTTATTATTATACCATGCCAAACGTAAGAAATGTCACTCTACGTTCGGTGGTTTAAACTTCGTTTATGATTGATGACGCAAGGACGATTTATTATTACACCATGCCAAATATGAGAAATGTCAATCCACATTCAGTAGTTTAAAATTTGTTTGTAATTGACGATGCAAGGACAGCTAAAATCATGTTGCGTCAGGGTCTACAAATTTCTGACGCATCTGAACTACATTGAGAAATTGTCATGTGACTCTCTTCCAATAAGGAGTGCATGATAAAATATAAGAATAGAATTTGCTTTATTATAGAAATTCAATCTCTCGAATCTTCCACAACTATTCTAACAATTTTCCAAAAAACATAAGTAGAGTAGAACCTGCCTGAAGTGACCACCTTTGGGACTGGACTGCGATGGTTACTACAGACAGGTGATCACTTTACCAGGTTCCACTGTATATTGATTTTGATATAGTTAATATTATCGACAACTTTAATCGTTTAGAGACCTCAAACGACAAAACCGACATATTTTGCAGGATGAGTGTTTGAAATACAAAAGAATTGTGGCTGTCTTTATTGGTTAGAATAAAAGAGTTTATGCTCCTTCAATTATATTTAGGATGGTTTATTATTCAGTTTAATTTGCGATTATTATTAAGTAGCTACTGTTTTTAAATTGGGGCCTTTCCCCTCTGGTACCCCTCCATCATCCAATGCATTTCTTCCATTATGTCTCTGTTTCTCCAAGTATGTACATCAATATTCCTTTTTTAGACTGCATCTTGTATCCCTGACATCCATGTTGTTTTTCGTGGTCTGCATCTGCTCCTCCAGCGCATACTCCAATAACTTTTTCGGTCATTCTTCTCTGCTCATTAGCATTACGTGTCCAAACTATCTATGTAACTCTCTCTCTCTCTCTCTCTCTTGCTTAGATTTTTTCTTCAATGGTTTTATTCTTTTTTACTAGACTCGAAATAATTTCAGTTCCAACTTCATTTCGGCTTGTTTTGTTTTTTTACCAGCATCCGCCCCAAAAGTGTATCTAAGTAACTTTATATTGTTTTTGTCCAATTCATTTGAAACGAACCAAATTTTAATGTCATATATAATGATACTTCCTAAAATTGATTCGAAAATATTTTTTTTATTTTTCAAACTTACAACAATTTCTCTTGATTAGTAAAACAAAGTGTATAAGCAGATGAAGGATGCCTTCATCTGACTATTACGGTGGTTTTTATACTTTTTTTTATATCTTCTTCTTCTGTACGTATTTCGCCTAATTTCTTCTTACCTTCATACATTTCCTTTAAGCTCTTATTCAAATTGCCTGCCACGTTCCGTAAACCAGATGCAATTTTTACTTGGTTTTTCCATCTACTTTAGTAGTGTGGTATTCTTTCTAGTCTTAACCTTCATTGTCCAATTCTGACACTTTTCATAATCGCTAATCATAATTTAACACCAGCCTTCTTATTTCATTACGAGCTGTGAGGACTTGTGGTGAATGAAGCATTTTTGTAGCCATAATTGATGATGGTATGATCACTTGCTCATATTGGAAGAAGCATTAAAATGCAAATTGCATTTAAAATGCATGAGCATGCAGACAATGTCAGTAGCTCAAAGTTTTAAAATTCTGAATGTCATGGAGAATTTTTTTGTTATATTTTACAAAAAGAAGAAATTGATTTGTTGTTGTTCTCTCAATTTCCCATTGTGAAATTTCCTTGAACAGACAATGGCGCATAATTGAAAATTCCGATTATTAACAAAAGTAGCTTTCACCATATAATAAGAAGCAGCTAGCATATCAGAAATCTGCAAATATGCGGAGATTTCAATCTCAATTTTCAAAGGTTCTTTAGCCATTTAGAAATAGCATTATTGGGCAGGGATTTTGCGGGGGGGAGAACCCCTATGACCTTCCGTGACCTCAATCTTCAGTGTTTATGTGAAACTCATTACGACATCAGAATAAATAAATATTATTGGAATAACATTTTCCAATTTGAACAATTTCTTTTCGGGCAAAGATCGTGATGTTTCCGATGTAAAATCTGAATCTTCGTGATGGCCATGAAGACCTGAGGAATGCTTCAATCTCCCGGCGAGATACCACTCTCACTGCCATCTCATCATGTCCAATTACCAGATGAGGTCGTGCTGTACAAACATCAGCAACAACAGAAGCAGGATATCTTTTGACCTTTATTGTTCTACATGGACCTGGAGGCATTTGCTTATGCATAAACGAGACTTTAGTCAATGCATTATGGCTTCCGTTTAGCAGAGCTGAACCCGTTGTGGAAGGTTGGGTAAGGCCATGAGGCTGGACTCAAAGTGCAACTGGAGATAGTTTTCAGATCTGGTTACCACGGAAATAGGAAACGATCCACAGTCGCCTGGAGACTTGGGATCTTGGCTCTAATGGGATCTTAAGTAATAACACTTCAATTGGCAAGGAAGTCCAAGATCTGTAAGCCAAGATTTCCAATTTGGAGATATTCAATAAATTTATCATTCGTTTTAGCACTAAAGGCTACGGAAGACCTTAGGGATTCTCTTGCCCCCTGAGATCCTTTTGCATGGTATTTAAAATGCCCGTATTCACATTATTACTAATGGTTTTGCATATTTCTTATTTCATTCTTTTGACTTTAGCAATTTCATCTAGTAACTTAATTTATCGTGATAAGATGAGATTGCGCTTGGAGAAGTGTCATAAGAACTGTTAATCAAATACCATATATATTTATTATAGATATTTCAGGAGTTAATTGCTCCCTTCCTTCATCAAGTAAAGGCAAAGTGGGCTGCCTTCATTTGATAAAGGGAGCAGTTGGTACCCGAAATGTTGTACTTTTAAGGTTTTTAAATTTTTAAATTTTATTTTATTTTTATTCAATAACAATAGGAGCTTGATTGATTCAATTGCAATAGGAGCTTGAATGATTCAATAGCAATATGAGCTTGAATTATTAAATAGCAATATGAGCTTGAACGATTCGATAGCAATATGAGCTTGAACGATTCAATAGTAATATGAGCTTGAATGGTTCAATAGTAATATGAGCTTGAATGGTTCAATAGCATTGTGGGCTTGACCGATTCAATAGCAATATGAGCCTGAATGATTCAATAGCAATATGAGCCTGAATGATTCAATAGCAATATGAGCCTGAGTGATTCAATAGCAATGAGCTTGAATGATTCAATAGCAATATGAGCATGAATGAATGATTCAATAGCAATATGAGCATGAATGAATGATTCAATAGCAATATGAGCATGAGTGAATGATTCTAGCCATGAGCTCGAATGATTCAATAGTAATGAGCTCGAATATTTCAACAGCTATAATCTCGAATGTTTCAGTGGCTATAAGCTCAAGTGATTCAACAGCAATGAATTTAATCTCATAACCTTAGGTTTGATTCCCTCCAAGCCTCGCTGTGTGTTGCGAAAAGTTCAGAGGTCCCGCTTTCTTCCTAATCCCGCCCCAAACACCCAATATTGCAACTTTGATATTAAAAAAAATCAAGGAAAAAACGAAGAATTAGGAATGGTATCGCACAGCACTTCGCATTGCACGACGTTGCTCTTGAGCCTCTTCCGAGATAATTGATTATACCCATACCTCCCATCAATCCTTCATCATCAGCATAAATTACGCTCAACAATTTCATTCCAGATATCTCCACATTAGATGCGGCCTAATGCATGGTAACCTCATTCATTTAAAAGAAACCGAGCATTATTTTATGATTTATCGCTCATGGTATAATCAAGGTAAAGTTTTGAGGTCGAGCGAGCAGCATTTTGAAGACGTTAAAAACGCCGTTTTTTCGACCATTATGCAAACGATTTTTAACAACCTGTCGCGTTATAACTGGTGTAGGTACTTTATGTGCATCCAGTCTTGTATTTTGTGTTTTTATGGCGCAAGGACGGAAAAGTGTTATGCTGCGCCGAGATCCGCAGTTTTCCGAGGAATCCGGAATTCTGCTGTTGGAGAAATGAAACTACGGCCTGCGGTATACAGAAATGCGGCACGCGTCCTGTGATACCTTTGAGAGCCGAACTCGTGTTAATGCCACGGTAGATAAATGAGTTAGCACGCACTACGGCACCCCATTAGACCTACATTTTTCCATGGAATCCGAACCTCTAATGTCCAGGAAACAAAACTACTGCCTGCAATAGATAGAAATGCGGCACGCGTCCTGTGATATCATTGAGAGACGAACTCCGGTTAATAGCACGGTAGATAAATGCGTCAGTACGCACTGCGGCACCCAATTAGACTTACATTTTTTCATGGAATCCGAACCTCTGATGTCGAGGACACAAAACATGTCCTGGGGTAGGCAGAAATGCGGCACGATACCATTGAGAACCGAACTCGAGTTAACGGCACGGTAGATAAATGCGTTAGCACGCACTACGGCACCCCATTAGACCTACGTTTTTCCGAGGAATCTGAACGTCTGATGTCGAGGAACCAAAACTACGACCTTGGGGTAGGCAGAAATGCGACACGAATCCTGTAATGCCATTGAGAGCCGAACTCAGATTAATGGCACGGTATATAAATGCGTTAGGACGACGTACTACGGCACCCTATTAAACCTACATTTTCCCCAACAAATCCGAATCTCTTATTGCTCATGGAATCAACACGCGGACTACAGTGGGTGAATTTTTTTTTTTACTGTTAAAAGTCGAATATGGATTTAGGCATCATGGTCGCAGGACCAATATCTATTTGTCTAGAACTTATTGTTGTCGTGGATATGCGCGTGTCATGATTGTATCAATCGTTGTCGAAGAGACACGTGTTTAAAGCTAAGAACTTTGTGTCTGCTTATAACGCAAGAACAACAAAAATCGTGCTGCGCAAGGATACAGTTTTTGAGAAATTCGAACCTTTGTTGTTAGGGGAACCAGATCTCGGACTACAGTATGTAGGAAAACAACACGAGTTCAACGATACCACTGGGATTGAAACCCAGGTTCATGGCACAATGGGCAAATGTGTCAGCACAGCCACCACAGTAGGGCCGTGGGCCTACATTCTCCCCTGAAACCCGAACCTCTAAAGGTCCAAGGGACCCCCACCGGGACTACAACGAGCAGTTGGTACCGCTTTTTTTTTTTTATTGTTGGGATTCTAACCAGGAGTAACGGTTCACTAAGTGAATGCGTTACTAATGCGCTACCACATGGCCCCAGCAATTTAATGGCAACTTTGTGCGCAACTTGGCAACACTGCTGCGCTAATGTACTGCAGTCGATCCTCGTTAAGACAAACATAAAGGGGGAACAGAAAATCTGTTCGCATTAACAGCCATTCGTCTTATCCGGAAGGGATAGTATGCTATATACGACTGTCTGACTAGTCTGACGGGACTTCAGAAAACCTTTCGTATTAAAAGAAATTTGTCTTGAGGGTGTTAGTCTTAACGAGGTTCGATTGTATTTTAATCTCGAAGTTAGTAATTTTAGGCAATATTTTTGCCTTGGTTAAGAGGGAAAATACAGCCGCGTTATGTTACGAAATTCACATGCCACAATTTTAAAAGTTCGTTTTATATTTTCTGCACCATCAGAATATTGTAACGGACACCAGGTGTCACTTAAATGGTCAGCAGGTGGAGCTCCAGTCACTCACCAGGTGTCTCTGTCTGCTCCGAGAGGTCCATCATATGTTTTCTAACATTTCATTCGCCGACAGCAGAAAAAAACAAGAGTGATTAAAATGCTAATTTTGATTAAAACTTTGGATATTTTGCTTCCATGGTATTTTTCATGTAGTATTCTTCTTATAAATTACGAAGAAAAATCTAATTTTTTCTAACTTAATTTATTACCTGTATAACCTCTTCTCTTTGACTCAAAATCACAAGCAACCATTCCTCTTGGACTCTAAACCATGATTAACCATTCTTCTTGGACTCCGAACCACAAGTATCCATTCCTCTTGACTCCGAACCACAAGTAACCATTCCTCTTGGATTCCGAACCACAAGTAACCATTCCTCTTGACTCTAAACCATGATTAACCATTCTTTTCCTTGGCCTGAACCACATACCATTCTGCTTGGCCGCCGAACCAAATATCCATTCCTCTTGGCCGCCGAACCACAAGTATACATTCCTCTTGGCCTCCGAACCACAAGTATTCATTCCTCTTGGACTACGAACCACAACTACATTTTTTTTTCTCTTAGACATCCGAGCATAAGTAACCTTTTCTCTCATATCCTGACCATAGATCACAATGCTACAAAATGAGACTTTCCGAAACACACCACCTGAAAAAAAAAATATTTTCAATTTTCGCATTTCGCTTTCTTACAATTACTTTATATATTATAATAGTAAAACAGACGGTCGTTAAAGGCAGTTTAATTTTATTATTAACCCCAAAAGTATCAATTTCTATGGGGAAACCTCTTCAAGAAGATGGAATTTACGTCAGTCATTGCATAATTAATCTAAACGAAACTGGCAACACGTTAGGCCAAAAATTCAAAATGGATTTATCGTCTGTTTGTTTTCGTTAATTTCGAAACGAACGCCTTTTCCCGCCTCTAAACTCCTTTTACCTCTCATCAATCGATGTAACACTGCTCTTTAATCGAAAAAAAAGAAGAAATCAAAATTGTTTTTGATGTGGTGAGTTGAGCCAATCAAACAATCGATGACGATTATATTTAATTTATCGATTCATCGTTCATAAATCGAAAAATCGAAGATGCTGTGTTCCTAATTGTCATTATGTCTGATAACAGGATCCAAGCGGTTGCAAAGGTGACGTAATGGGAGGTCTGTCCTCTTGAAAACTGTCTTAAGACTCTCAGGAAGATACGATTTCCGACGTCCTTAAGGAATAATCACATCCTTCCTATTAAAAAAGCCTATTTCAACCCTTAAATTGTTTACTCAGTTATGATGCAGCACAAAAGAAATATCCCTCTTCAAGTTGTTAAGAAGGATTATTTCTCTGGTTTCTTCACTTGATCTTCTTTTCTTGGTCTGATGGTAAGTAATCTCCAGCTCAGATTATCCTGAGGAAGTTGATTACTCGCTCAGATAACCCGGAGGAAGTTGATTACTCAAGCACGGAAGTTGGAGTAATCGTATCGGCAATTAAAGGTTAATTAGCGCCGATTAATGGAGGAGAAAAAATGACTTGTAATTATAACTTAATTAATGGAAACACCTCTCCAAGAACTTCCCACGTTCCAGAGTTTTTAATAACAATATCTGCGGGACTGCGCGTAAACACCTCAATTTACATCCAGTTGTCAGTTTCAAGTTAATATTTACAGTTTTTACATTACTGCTGTTAACGCCTAACTCATTTGCTCTTTCAGACGTAAACTCTGCAATGTTCATTATTCATTTCAAGTCCGTGTGTGGATTGTAAACTATA
Source organism: Dysdera silvatica (assembly GCA_006491805.2). NCBI lineage: Eukaryota > Metazoa > Arthropoda > Arachnida > Araneae > Dysderidae > Dysdera > Dysdera silvatica. The sequence goes on along the minus strand of QLNU02003225.1, from coordinate 6,821,152 downwards.
TTTTCTCTCTCCCTCTCTCGTGTTCTATCAACATTTTTTCAAAACTAAATAAAGTACTTTTTGGTATACTGCAAAACGCAATCAAGGATCTAGTTATCTTTTTGACTACGCAATAATGATTGATTATAACTAACATTAATTATTTTGCCTTTATTAATTAATTGTATCGACTCACTGACCTAAACCTTAAAAATATTTTAAACTGAGAGAGAGAGAGAGAGAGGAATTTAACGATTTCAGAGGAATTGCCTATCCAAATTTTGGCAATACTGTCGTTGCTAACCCAAAGGGCCGTAAAAGAAGGGGAAAATGTCCTGAGATATGGTGAATATGGTGTACGTAAAAAACAAGAAAGAAGAGAGAGAGAGTTTTATGAGAAGTTCTAAGAGAAAAGTTTTTTGCAGTTTTAAGAGAAATTTATTTTTCACGAAGATTCCCTGAGGTCGAAAATTTTTTAACGGAAGTGGTAGAATCGTGCGGATAATAGTGGAGAAATATGCGGTTACCGCGGGAAATTAGGTAACTTGTTTAGGGTAACCTGAAATTTGATGGTAAATACCCCGCATCATCTGTCGCCACCTCATCATAAAAACTTTATCCTTACCTCTTTTATTTTTATTTTCTTTGTTATATTCTCAAGAACATAACAAAGAAAATAACCAGATATATCGTGACCCCATATTCAATGACGGATAAACATTTGTAACTATACTCGTGGTAACGCTAACCTGGTGCACTGACAAGGCGCAGAGCAGTATGATTCCGCCAGCACGATATAGTTCGCCCTTCCGTTAACGGAGTTAATAAAAGATACATTTCGTACATAAAACATTAAAATAGTGTTCAAATACATAAAACATAGACATATTTGTGCAATTAAAATTTGGTTTTTATGAAATTTGGGGAAAATACTCATAGCGAGCGATGACGTCATTCAAATAACTAACCACTCAGAGGACTTTGTTCGCTTGGCTGGAAATTTGTCGCGTGGAAGTTTGGCAACCGCGTTTTTCTGCATTCCAAATTAGGCGATAAATAGCCTAATAATATTGAGGGCTATCTCATTTTTCGCCAATTTGTGAACGAATATTTGTTGCACGGGCATGAATAGGTTGCCGCAGACTTAACAGTATATCAGGTTAGTTTTGCCACGAGTATAATAATATTTAATCATGTCCGTTTAAAATTCAAAATGTCCGCTTATTCGTTTGTGGTTTTTGGGCGAAAGGTCAGTAAAGGTTACGAAATGCCGAGACCTGCAGTTTTCCGAGTCATCCCAACCTCTATAACCAAGGGAACCCCAGACTATAGTGAGCAAAAAAATGGCATACATTCTACGATACCGTTGCGACTCGAACCCAGGTTAGTGGCACGATAAGCGAATTGCCACTACGTTGCCATAGAGCAATAGATGAACATAGAACCCCAGAATTCTAGGCCGACGCATAAGCCACCATTTTCTTGTACACTTCCGGTTTCATTTACCTTGGCGATAAAGGTTTTCCGCATTGGCGCAATGATCGCTATTTTGGCATAAAAATAATCAAAAATCCGCGATTATCCGACGAATGTAAACATTGGCGCAACTTTTAAAATGTCGCCAATAAATACAATTTGCAACCACGATCACGTGATACAATGGCAACAAAATGGCGGATATGCGCCTGCTCCCTTTTTTAGGACCCTTAGATTCACATTTTTACGAGGAATGTGAGTCTCTTAAGGACTAGTGAACCAACCACCAACCCCCTGATTACAGCGAGCAATTTTTTTTATTTTTTACCTACCTACCTACCTCCCTCCCTCATCATTGAGAATTGAACCCGGATTAACTGCGCACACTATGTGAACGCGGTATCACTGCGCAGCCGCAAGACTACCAGCAGAAGCGTTTGGGGGAAAGGAATATTCCATGCTCTGATTGGTTGCTTTCAACCTGATCTATGAGGGTGTGGCCTAGAATGATGACGTCATTACATTTCAACTATTCAGGCATAACGAAGTCTATCCAAACGGACAGCGAGGGGTTCACTCCGAAGCGGGGAGTGTGGAGGGGTCTCCCTCACTAACCGTTCTCTGATTCAGGTAAGAGTAATTTGTTTTCAGGTGTGTATTTTGTAAAAAGTAAATACTAACCTTATACATTTTTTTTATATATAGGCTACACCTTCAGCTTAACAGCATAACATTCATAGCCACACCCTCAGGTTAAAAGCAACCAATCAGAGCATGGAACATTCCTCTCTCCAAATGCACTTCTACTCGCTTATTCAGCTCAACTGTATTTAGAAATAACGATTCGAATTTTTTCTGCGCATGTTTTCTTTTTTGGCTTGAAGCTTATCAACAGGTCGCCTGGAATGGAAACGAGCTAAAAATGACCTCAGAATTACAATGATGCCAAAAGTCACTGGCACATGTGGAGGGGTTGTGACCCCCATTGCTATGAAATTTTGTATATATATGTGTTTGAATATATATGGAGTTGTAGCTCTGTAACTCTCCCCCTTATGAACCGTCCGCATACGCCTATTCCATAAGTCCATCCTCGTTGGCATTCAAGTCTAACACAAAGTCTTAAATCTAACCATCGAGGCATTTGGAAAAACAAGAAGCCCAACACAAGAAATATTTTGGCGATGATTCGCGTTTCGCTCTGACGTCATGGGAAACACCATCTTGAACAAAGGCCGTAAAATCATCATATTGGAGCCGGAACTGGATAAAATGCGTTTAGTATTGGAAAAAAGCTTCCAAAATATTGAAAACATCTTTCGTATCTCTGCCTTTGAAACAAATGGCTCTATCGCGTGCATGCAAATTTTCTTGGAGGTACAAGGCTCTGTTTCAGCAGCGTTGTGCTGTTTGCTTCTGTTATTCCAATATGGAGGACTTTTTACCATATAGCGCGATACTTGCTGTGTGTTCTAGATAGAGGAAGCCGCGTGATGTAATCGATTAGAAGTAACGATTCATCGATAAAAATAAAAGCTAAAGTAAACAAAATATTAATTCAAAACTCTCTATAAAGTTCCTAACGAAAAGTAATCTGAAACAGATGTTTCTGACGATTGTTTTCTCTGACTGCAAGTGACGTCGCGAAAACTTGCCTATTTCCTTGCTTACATACACGCATGCATGCCTGCCTACCTACGTCGTATATGTATATAAATCTATATACACACACTTATATGCACACATTCAAACAGGCAGACAGACATTTTATGCAATGATTTTGTGGAGAAATAAAATGCAGGGATTGACAAGAGTGAGTATGAAATGACAAACTTACGTACAAAATGGACAATCGGTGACAAGAACAGAGGCGTAGAGTTATATGGGCCCGAAGGGTAGAAGCCCCTAAAAATTTGAAATGAATTGCAGTTTTATGTGTATTGTAATGTATAAGTATATGTAATATGTGCTTGCCTCCCCACCACCACCACACACACACAATAATTTTGAAAATTCTGCATTGGTGTACAAAGAAATTCAAAACTTGCTTTATTGTTATCAACATTTAAAAAAAATAATAATGATAATAATTAACAAATGGAAATATTGACTTTTCAAAGCCCTTCGTGATTTACATTCGCTTATGGCGTAATCTGTATTCACTTCAAATAATGAATCCTACAAATTAAATCACACAGAACCTTAGTTGGCACCTTCAACTTACAAATAAGGTATTTTAAAATAAAATAATTTAAAAAATTAAAAAAAAAAATCTCGGGGGACATTCTGTCATTACGTTTGGAAATAAAAATTACAATCAACATTATCAAAATTTTTTCTCGCAGACTCTGAACAAGAAATTTAACAAAGGAAATGATACAAATATTATAAGTAACTGAAAAAATATTGTGAAAATAACAAAAATGTGAGAAACGAAGAACTTTTGGGTGAGAAAGATCTGACAGAACTAAAAAAATATCATCGCTAAAGTATAAAGCTGTACATGAAAGTACATAATGTGTACTATGAGTGGAGCTGGATGATGAAAACTAAAGATAGACTCACTGTACCGTACACTTAATAAATAATACAAAAATAAACACGTTTAGCACAGTTTTCACAAATTAATAAAGCTTTAAACGCTTTTCAATGGCTTTTCGCCATCTTCCAGAAAAGAGTTCATTCTCTAAATCATCCGTAGCGTTTCATTTTGGTGTTTAGAACACAAATTTAATTTCAATCAAACTAAATTAATATCTTCATGCCTCCTTCTCCAGCAGATTTGAATTTCCTTGAAGCCTTTCTGATTCATCAAAACACTGAGCACTTGGTCAATGATAGGACTGCTACAGCCAATATTCGTCCGGCGTGGTCCTGTTTTCTCCATATCAATTTTCTACTTTGATTTTCCTTCCCAATTTATTTCCGCCTTTTTTTCCTGAATTTTCGTCCGTCTTTCCTCATGAAGTTTATCTTCCTTAATATTTCCTCCGTTATCTGTCACTAGAGGGCGCCTCAACGACAAATATAACTTTACTCTGTTATACCAGTTTTCACGCTTACTCTTATGAATGCTTCATAATTTTGTGTACATTCGCACCTTGTTTGGTGCAGAGTAACCCTTGCGCCACAAAAATACACTCAAATAATGGACCAATGATGGCTCGTCAGGTGACGCGAGTGAAGCAACACTTCACCTAAAAAAACCAGTACGGTCGAACAGGTTTTTTTTTATTTAAATTCCAAATCCTTTTTATTTTTTATCAAATTTAAAATTTGATTAGAAAAATAAAATTCAAAATTTTATTTTGAGCCCACTATTTTTTTTTTTTTTTTAATTTAATTCCTTTAATATAATTGGAATTACATTCAGGAACAGAAGGCTACGTTTTTAAGTCAGCGCTTTAAATGCGTTAAACGCACCAACGAAATGTTGCCCGCCGAGAAAAAGGGACGGATGAAGCGACGGTAGAAATTCAGAGCTTCGCTTCAAAACGGAAATGTTTTGCGAACATGGTTACCATGGCGATGGAATATTTACAACGAAATCAAGTATTGTCAGAGAAGAGAAATTTTTATCGCATCATCATGTCAGCTAGTATTGCCAGATCAGAGGTTTTACCTCTGAATCTAGAGGTTTTGCATGGGGAAAAAGGTAAAAATTACCAAAACAGAGGTATGGCTTGATCAGAAATAAAAATTGAGATTTTTGATTGCCACAGAGGTTTCTAGAGGTAAAAAATTTTCTGTGGGGGCTGTTACTGGTCAAAGAAAAAATTTAAATCAATAAAATAAAATACAATACAGGCTTTATTTAGGAGAATCAATTACAGTTTCAGATACATTACATTGTTACATATTACAGAAGTATTAAATTGATTCGCGTGGGCAGCAATGGGTAAAGACTGTAGGGTTGACAAAGCCCATGCTGCCCGAGTTGGAACATTTTATTATTTTTGAAATGAACAGATGTCAGTTTAATTTAATTTAATAAGAATTGAGAAAGGCACTCTTTAAACAATAGGAGCAAGTTCAATGATTGCACGGTTGAAGAAAGTAAGTTCCATACTCTAGGGCCAAAGCAGCCAGTTCGTGCCAGCCCGAGATTAGTTATTGAAAAATCTGGGACAAAGTTAGTAGAGTTTCTCATTAGATATGTATGACTGGGCAGATGAAGAGAACCAACATATGGATATGCTGAAGATTTTATAACATTGAACATAAATGTTGAGATTTTAAAAATGAGAAGTTTATCGATCAGAAGAATGCGGAAGTGTCTAGCAACATTTAAGTAATGGAAAGTAGAAGTACGGTTGGAGATAAGAAGGAGTAACTTTTTTTTGAAGTGAGGCTAAACGATGTATGTTTGATTTTGACGTGTGACCCCAAATTAGTAGGCAGTAATATAAGTTAGAGAAAATCAGAGAATAATAAAGACTGAAAAGGATTGAAATAGGTAAATAAAAGCTAATGTTTCTAATTACACGAATGTTTCTGTTTAATTTGGTACATATTCTCTGAATATGTGTGTCCCATTTTAAATTTGCCTGGAGGGTTACTCTAAGAAAATTTGTTTCTAGAGAAAAGAGGATAATATTGTTGTTTATGACTAGGCTGAGTTGATCCAAATTAATTTTTTTTTTTTTGTTAGTAAATAGAAGACACTTTGTCTTTAAAATACTTAAAGTTAGGAAATTAGTTTTGAAGAAGTTAGTAAAATATTTAATATCACTATTGATATAATGAATTAAGTTATTAATTTCAATATCATTAAAAAATGCTAGTGTCATCTGCGAAGCAGAGGGGTTTGAAAAGTACAGGTAAGAAAAATATATCATTTATATAAAAATTAAAGAGCAAAGGTCCAAGAATAGACTCCTGTGGAACACCACAGGATATATTAAGGAGTGGAGAGCAAATCCTGTTCATATGACATGTACACAAATCGTTGCCTGTCGATTAAGTAATTTCTGAAAAAAGTATTACAGATAACACGAAAGCTGGTCAATTCCAGCTTGAAAAGTAATCTCTCATCATTTATCATGTCGAAGACCCTGGATAGCTCAAAGAAAACACCAAATGCTGACTTTTTTAAATCTAAGGATAAATAAATAAAATAAGCAGCGGCCAACAAAGCATGTTCAGTAGACTTACCCTTTACAAAGCCAAATTTATTGTGTATAATGCTGTTTCTTTCAAAAAAGCTACATAATATTCTATAAAAAAGTTTCTCAAAGACCTTAGCAAAAATTGTTAAAACTGAAATAGGTCTGTAGCTCGAGATATTAGATCTTAAGCCTTTTTTAAATACTGGTGTAATAGCTGATATTTTAAAGTCTCGTGAGGAATGATTCCACTTATAAAGATTAAGTTATAAATATGAGAAAGGGGTAAAGCAATAACTTAAGAGACGAATTTTACAGCAGCCGGTCAAATCTGATCATATCCAGGGCCTCCACAGGAATCAATTTCGCCCAGAATCCTATTTGTTTCAAGATCGGTAACAGTTGACAAAAACGGAATTGTTAATAGAGTAATTATGGCAGTCAGTTTTGAAATGTAATGAATTTGATTGATTGCTGATTAGACTATAGAGAAAATCAATGAAATAATTGTTAAATGAGATACGCTTTTGTGTATCTGTTGTGAGAATTTGACTGTCATTGACAAGATCTCCGATTGAGTTATTTGGAATTTTTTCCCTCCCAACAACTCATTTGATTTTTCCCAAGTTTTTTTAGGAGTGGAATTAGTAAACAATTTAAGTAGGATCACTTGGCAAATTTTAGTTTTTGTTTAACTTGTTTCTAAAAACACGGAAGATAGAAAGATCATTCTGTGATCTATATTTTTAAAAAGATAAAAAATAATTTATTTTTCATCTTAATATCACGCAAAAGAGAATTTGTCATTCACGGTTTTCTGACCTTCCTATTCTTAGTGATCATTTTAAGGTGAAACAATCGTTATAAAGGGAATTAAAAAACTGAAAAAATTGGACATACGCTTCGTTGGCATTAGTCCGATCGAGGACAGGTGGCCAATCCACGTTAGGAAGATGAGATTTAAAATTTGTTCTCTGAAATATCTCGAATGAGATATTTCCGCTTGAATTTTTTCAGATGAAGATCTGGAATATTAAAAGTTAAAAAGATAAGAAAGTGGTCATTGATGTGATAGATTAGTACTCCAGAATTTTTTAAATGAATATTAGTTATACAGAGATTAATTAATTGATTGAGAGTTAGCAGTTATTCTGGTAGGTGATTTAATCTTGATTTCAAATCCATTTGCGTAGATCATGTCTAAAAAATTTTTTGTATGTTATGATTTAAATTAATGTCAATATTGAGAGCCCCATTATTATGCGTTTAGATTTAATTGAGTTGATATAGTCGAATAGTTGTTGCATAAAGCTAAAAAAAATCATCAATATTTGCGTTTGGAGGTCTGTAGATGGAAGCAATAATTACCGCGAAATAGATACCGCACCATATATACGGGATGGTAACGTATAACAAGGTCCGATGCACATAAATAGCCACTCCACCTCCTCGATTATTGCCACGGCTTTCAGAGGACAAACTGTAGTTATTTAAGTTAGTGAAACAATTTGGACAAAACAGGTTTCAGTTATACAAATATAATGTACACGAGTTATGATCGTGTTTAAAAGATCGTATAGTAAGGGAATCTTACTAGTTAGGCTGCAAGCGTTAATGTGTAGAAGAAATAAATCATTTGTGCAGAAGTCAGAATTAGTTAAACGCGTGAGCTGGCAATAATGGCCGCACTTACCGAAGTTGGAACTCATTGTTGTGGAAAGGGGGGGGAAGAGAACGAAAGAAACGACAACAACGAAAAAGGAATTAGTAATATAAAAAAATAAAGATAAAAATTAAAATCAAGCAAATGGCGTCGTATAAGTAATTATCCATACAAATATACATATGTATATACTGCATTCTACCTTTGACCCTTTTACACTATTTCTTTGCAGCTAGAACTATATCATAATTAACAGGAGATACGAGTGTTTGTGAATATTAATTAAAGAGATAGTATGAAAAAAACTATTTTACATTGCCTTTAAATGATTTTATAATAACTTTAATAATATTGTCAAAATTCATGTTTAAAATATATAGCAAAAATTCCAAGTATATACCATGATTAGAAAAATTAATTTGCCAATTTTTAATCTCTGAACAACAACTTTATTTATTAGAGTTTGACCTTAAAAAGGCCGCAAGCAAACTGAATTAAGTTAGAGAAAATCAGTGTATCCGAAGCTGTATATCGTTATATTTAATACTATATAACTTGTGCAACGATCATGAGCAATAGTTATACAATAATTTTTGCCACCCACGTATTAATTAGCTCAAACTAGAGCTTGTGTAATTTTGGAGAAAAAGAGACGCTTTCCCCATCCTGGATTCGAACCAGGGTCCCTCCGTTTAGCCCGGAGTGTCTTGGACCGCTAGACGAATGAGGACAGGAAACAACGCTCTCTTTCTCCGTATGTAAAGGTGTTAAGGTATTATTACCCTCCGCAGGGATAACACAATTGCCAAATATGGTCAACACAAGAAAGCCTCCGGGGCGAGATTTTTGTGAGTTTTCGTGGGGGAATTTATTATACTATAATTTTTGCCACCCACGTATTAATTAGCTCAAACTTTGGCAATTGTGTTATCCCTGCGGAGGGTAATAATACCTTAACATGATCAATAGTGTTGTAGGATATATAACTTCAGCATTTAGTACCCTGTGGGTTGTTTAATTATTAAGCATATTTCGTGTCCAGTAATTATATACAATAATAAATAGAGGTTGGTTGGTTAGTTGGTAGTAGTATTATGGTGTAATGATAGTCAGGGCCATTTCGAGCCATACAAGACTGTATATAACGTATACTGATATAAAGAAGATATGCTGTATATAAGTTTAAGTATTATATAGGGTATCAACGAATGTACACCAACTGGAAAAATGGCAATGTTGACGTACACGTGTGACGTACGTATGTTGACAAACGTAAGGTGTATCCTAAGCCATACACAAGTGATTCCAGCTCCATATGCAAATGAAGATCAATGTGAAAACGCGAAAAAATTAATACATAACGATTTTAGATTAATAATTAACATCAGTATTATGATAGATGAACTATCCCCAGCTCTATATACGAATGTAAACATGAGCAAATATTAAGACAACAATTTTAGTATAAAAAATGAACATCAATACTATGTTACTTGTATAATCAAGCTCAATATACTCTCGTGAATTATATAGTTCTTGTATCCAGTACTCAGTGAAGTATTTAACCATTAAACGCTCTTAAAATTATTCAAATATTAATCACTTTGTGAGCTGTTTAACTCTTAAGTAAATTTTGTGTCCAACAGTTTAATATAATAATATGCAAGTAATATATAGAGGTTGATTGGTTGGCTGAATTTTTATGGCGCAAGAATAGAAAGTGTCACCCTGCGACGATTATAACAAGAACACACACAAAATTTAAATAACAAATAAATGACTAATGAATGTAATTAACTGGATATTTGGCAATGTTGTAAATGAAGTATAAACCCAATCATATGCAAGTGATCTTTAGCACTATATACAAATAAAGGTTAACATTAAAACACGAGTAAGTGTTGGGATATAGAGGTTAAATTAAACAATAATATAAATCAACGTTTATTGGCGTAGTGATACCAGCGCCGATGTTATGGCGTGATTGTACGGTGAAACGTTCGAAAGAAAATAAATATTTCTGCGTTCGGTGGGACCTGAACCCACGACCTTCCATCATTTATTAAATAAATGTAGAGGTTAGTTGGTCAGTTATATTATTATTATTATTATGGCGTAAGGACAGCTAGGGTCATTTGCGCCAATCAAGGTAAGAACGCACATGTAACAAATAATATATGAAGTGTTGATGGATGTCCATTGATTGGATATGTGGCAACGTTGCAAAAGAAATGAAGCCTAAATCGTACCAAATATGAATGAAACTTTTTTGTTATTTATGACGCAAGGGCATATTAAATCATCCATTCCTTTCAATGTAATTATAAAAGTATGCTCAAATTAATAGATGACAAGCAATAAGAAATGCGGGTGTGCCGCAGAGGAGAAATATCACAGGCCATACCAAATTCAAAACTAAAATCAAATTCAAAGTCCATGTGAAACCATGAGCTAATGTTGAGATTCAACAAATTACAACATGACCATCTGTAAGACTAACACAATTCGTCTATTTCACGACGAAATCTGTTAATGTCATCAATTGATCTGATAGTACGTTTTTATGAGTTTTGAAAATTAAGTTAATATTACCCATTTCAATCCAGCTCTGTAATCCCTTTGTGAGTAATTCACTACAGAATTGGTTTCTAACGAAAGTAAGGCTTTCGACTACGACAATACCAGTACCTTTTAACATCTTTATATATATATATAATCCCGTTAGAGCATACGAATAAATTTAACGATTTCAGGCCTAGAACGATGTTCCGCATTTAGACTGGGTCTTTCGAGTCTGTGAGCTGCGACAAGATCCGTGGATAGTAAAGTAGATTTAATATGTTCATTTAATACGTTCACAACGTTGGTTACAGGGTGTTCACCCTCGTTTTCCTGTAAACCATATACAATTAAACATGATCTTCTGTTGTACTGTTGTTGTTGTTTTTTAATTCATTATCTAATTTATACACAGATTCTTCTAATTTCGAGAAATCTTTTTCTAAGTTCTTAACTGTGTTTTCGAAGTTTCCGAAATTTCCAGAAATTTATTTTCTAAATCATTTACCAAATATTCTTTAAGTTTGGCCAACTCGGGTTTTCAGATCCAGTCTATATACGAAGGTTCAATTTTGCGTCAATTTGTTCTTGGAATGTCTTTTTCAGATTTAAGATTTCAGTTTCCCATTGCTTGCAAATGGCTGCTAGTTTCTCCAAGAACATTTTCATCTGAGTCCCCTGGGATGACGAATAGTAGTTGGACGTTTTTGTAATCCTAGGAGCCGAGTACTCAGACTAGGTTCAGGTACTAGGAGGCGATTAGGCCTCCTAGTCTAATAATAGGAGTTCAGCCACTGAATAAGAACTATGCATGATTTTTTTCTAGCGTACTTGTGCCGCAAACAGGACTGGAACCCCCAAGGGAACCGCGAGAGGAGGTGGACCAAAAAACATGGAAGACGTTAAAACATGAGGAGAAATCAAGGAATTAAAAGAGAACAGAAGCAGGTGGAAATATCTTGTAAAAGCCCTATACATACTCCACTGTAGTAGCTGGCAGCATTATACTACTAACTCGATGCATAAGAAAAGATTCCGCAACGTTTTGAGGACTGCTGTTCCTTTTATCAAAAGAAGCGATACCCCAGGGATCGAAAGAAGAAGATGGGGGAACAGCAAAATCACCAAACAGCACACAACTTGACATTCTTTTCGCTATTCGGAAGTGTCTGCTATTCAAGAATATTAAAGCGCAGCAAGAATTTAAACAGAAAATTGAAAAAGAATAGAATTTCTTTGAATAGAGGTGTCCGCTGTTCAGAAGTTTCCTTTATGAAGGTTTAATTCTACTCGTGTTTATCAGAAGGCTAACTCTCCGCAGTTAAGGAGAGAAAGTCGTTGGGAGATAACTTACGAAAATTAATTTCAAGCCCTCCACGATTTTAAATAAAAGCAAGAACAAAACTGTGCATGGATGTTCTCTGTGGCTGAGTGATCAGGGCAACCCACACACTAGTGGACCAGTCCAGGCTAGATTCATTTCTTCTCATGTCTTTTTGAATCAAAGCTGAGATATCACAATTTAATCTAAAATTGTGACAAAAATTAATTCCTATTTAATTCATCTTCTCTCCGCCCCCTTCCTTTAATAAATGGGAATTCCCATTCTGCTGATGACGGAAACGATAATGATGATATACGCAATAATTATAAAAGTTACTCCTTGATTATTATGCGCATTATCAAAAATTACGAGCCATTCGGATGCGAAAAATCTTGCGTCCACCATTTAAATCATCGAGGCTATTCGCCGTTGTAATGCAAATTTTCATCCTTTGTGTCTCCAAGACTCCAAGACACCGAGTGACCGAAGGTTGCAGATAAATATCAATCTTTTGCTGCGTCATTATGTTGGATTTTCGATAACATCGATACTTTCATCGTTATCGTCGCATCGGTCATTGTATATATGCGTATATATATAACCCATGTACCAACCACCAAGCATTTAAAAACTAGCTTTACAAACCCACTGTGTATTTGTTATTTCGTGCCAGCTAAACAGCAAGAACTTTAAGGAACTTCAGAACGATGAACACCTCTCTCCAATCGATTAATCGTTATCGTCTCCACCCTCTAAGCGATGATCGTAATCGAAAATCTGACTTTTTTGGGCAACTTGCCTCCGGGCAAAGCATGGCACTATCTATCCTCTACATCGTCCTCGTCCGCTCTGCCTCCTATCCTTGCTCCGAATAAGATAACAAAAATTATGAAAAAATCATCTCCAAAAAAATAAAATCCACCAGGCAGCTCTCGGGAATGGTAAGAGCAACAATTCTTCTTATTTCCGATCGAGATCCAAAAGAGAAAGAGAGAGAGTGTTCCGAGTTAAGGGCGGTTTCCAGTTGACCCACATAAGAGGTACGGCCCGTCCCATCCTCGGAGTGGCACGAGTCAAAGACACGCTCTTCGTCTTCCGCTTTCGCCCTTTCGCAAGGCTAATGTGCTGATGAAGATCACCATCTTGTACGGAACACGATGGCGTTACTTACTATCTGCTGAAGCTTTCTCAAGAAATGGGCAACACTGTGTAATTACCATTCTGAAGGATTTTACTTCAAAAAAAAAGGGAATTTATTGAAGAAAGAAAAAGAAGATGTGATAACCACAATTTCTTTTTTTTTTTTCTCTCTCTTTTGTTTTCTTTTATTAATAATAATTAAGATTATAAATTGCAGATTTAATTTTCTTTCTCACAGGACGTTGAATTTTGTTTTAGCCTGGTCAATTCGGCATCTGATTTCCATCACGAGGAATTTAAATTTGATCATTATTGAGTTGTTATATACTTTGTTATATATATACTATATATATGTATTACGAGGAATTTGATCATTGTTTGGGAAAAAATGTTTTCCTGAATAGTAAAAAGAGTTTACTTGGTTTATGTACTTATTTCTACAATGGGCAGTGATGTCAAAACTTGGATATAGTATATGTTATGTTATATGTATATATTATATGTATATGTTATATGTATATGTACATGTACATACATATACATATGTTGTTCGACTCCCAGCAGTGGAAAACGAACGCTTACTCAGAGATCTCATAAAAGATCGCACTACTCACTGTGGTACTGGGATTGGTTCCCTAGGCCTTAAGAGGTTCGGATTCCTCAGAAAACTGTAGGTCCCGGCGCAGCATGACCACTGTAGTCTTTGAGCTGTAAAACCAAAAAACAAACAAACATATATATATGTTATATGTATATGTTATATGTATATAGGATAGAGTACATAGGATGGGATATAGTATATGTTATGTTACATGTATATGTATATGTTATGTGTATATGTATATGTTATGCAGTAAACTTAAAATAGTAATTGAAGGGTTTGTATGAATCGTGAACGACATTTTATTCAAATCTACTTTTATTGGAAATTTAATTTTATTGACGAATAACTAATTTTCTTTAAAGTTTTAAATCAATAATTTTATTTTACTCCCGGTTAATCTCAACCCAGGTAATGACCCACATCTCGTGTTATCAATAACCTGTTATACACGTTAAACACAAAATTTTGATAATGCTAGTAGAATGTGATCAAAGGATGCATTGCCATAAACGATTCCCGAAGTAGCTGAAATTCTGCGTATATAATCTTCTTGTCGCTCAGCAATCTTCCTCTAAACCAAATAAAGATCGCTCGTGAACAGAAATAGCAAAAAAAACTGCAATAAGTTATTTATCAACAACCTATTTTCGATGATATTTTTCGCATGCTTATTTGCAATTCAAATTTCTATTCACTCTCCCGATCAAACAAAAAAAAGAAGAAGAAAAATTGTGGGATTCCATTTCACTTTTTAATTTTTAGCGCAATATATCAAAATATATAACAATGGCGACAGTACCTCCCATAATCTGAAGAAGAATGTTACGGTTCTGTAAAAAAACCGTCCAGCTTCTTTTCCGGGTTTCTGCAGCATTTTGTCGATTGCTATACATATGTCAAGGTGTTCCACAGGATCGCTTCTTCTGATCCTTTTTATTTGTGCTCTTTATTTTCGCTGTTCTATTTGCGCCGCTTCCAGAGGAAGAGGGAGGTGTCCTTTTTCGATTAAGTAAGAAGTTGTACATAATAATGAATCCTTGGAGGCAAAGTAGGTCAATCCATGCTCCTGGCGAACTTATGGGAATGGTGGCGAAGCAGTCGAGGTGGCGCAACCTACTTGGTGCGATACAAAATGCTACCGACACTTGCTCGAGGCCAAGGGAGGCGACCAAATTTATCTTTCTTCCATTCTTTTTTGCCATCATTTCTGATGTGGATTGGATATTGCATGTGAAGTTGTTCGGGTGGAGCCGCTTAGAATTGTACTACAGCTCCCCTTTTTTTTTTCAGCTGCATAGAGAAACTAGTTTACGGCCTAGGAGTGAAAACCAGAGCTTCAGAAAGTGTTGTCAAATATACCATACATAACTTTCTGTTTCCACGACGTGGGGAGGGAAAAATCCCTTTACGTTTTCCTTCTTTTTTTTTTCCGCTAGAGAGGGAAAATTAGGTTCTTTCTGGCAACACTATCGCCGGTATCAAAATCCCTATAAAATCACGGCTGATGTCTTTCCACGTGCTGCAATGTCATTCGTAATTAGCTTTTAATACTAATAATTAATAAATTAACATTTTAAGACGTGTACTTTTATTGTATGTGTATATTAATTAACTGATTATTATTAATAATTAATTAGCGCTTAATTCGAGGATTATCTCATACCAATTCCAAAATGGTTTTAATTTCTGTACTTCGAAAGACCCATTAAGATTAAATCTTAATCCACGGAGAAAGCTACAATTATTTTTTAATTTTGTTTAATGATTATAGATGGCGCAACTAAACATAGTATTTTAATTTCGATAATTTGAATATACAGTAGAACCTGTCTAAAGTGACCACCTTTGGAACTGGACTGCAATGGTCACTATGCATGACAGACTTCGGTATAGACATGACTAACTCCCTACCAGTTCTCTTTCATAAAAAGTGATCAGTTTATTCAGCTGGTCAGTTTACCAAGATGGTCGCTTTACCAGGTGGTCAGCTAACCAAGGTGGTCACTTTACCAGGTCCCATTGTAAGATAATTTAACATCATAATTTCTTTTTCCTTTTAAAAGATTGGTGTCTTCGTTTCGTAAAATTATTTGCATGTTTAAAAAGTTTTATGTAGTATTATTAAACTAACTTTTTCATATTAGCCGATGATGTGGCAACAATAGATGTTAAATTACTCGTAAAGAAAAGAATGATTTTCCGGCGCCTGGTGGGACCCGAACCCACGACCTCCTGATTGCCGGTCAGGTGCTCTACCTACTAAGCTACAGGCGTCAATCATTTTCTCACCTTACGGTCATATATAAGACTTTCTGTGGACGTATCTATTAGTGTGGCTGTTCTGTGAACAAACACCAATAGTGTGTAACAAACACTAATAGCAAACGTCCATGGAAAGCCTTAGATATGATGGTAAGGGAAGAAGTGGCTGACGCCTAAAGCTTACTTAGTACAGCACTTGGCCGGGTTCAGGTTCCACAAGGCCGGAAAATCATCATTTTCTTTATAATTAATTTAACATTTATTTATTATTCACAATGCTGCGTATACTCTCATTTTATAAAAAAAAGGGGGGGGGCAATGCACAATAAAATGGCAATATAATATGCAATAAAATGACGTTGCAATATGCATTGTATGAAGCAAAGCATTATGGCACGTAGACTATAAGGAAACAACCGTAATAACATCATTTCTTCTTCTTCTTTTTCTTCTTCTTCTTCGTATGTCCACACATTAAATATGGGCATGCCTATTAATATAAATGCCACATTAGGCGCTTTCATGGAGAATCAAATACACTTGCTCATTATATATTATGAGAAAAGTAGTCTAGACATAACATGACGAGTTAGACGCCTCAACTCGAGCTCCCGAGTGGATGTAAAGAAATTACGAAAGACATGAAAACGACAGCATATGAGATGAATAAATCAAGTAAGAAAACAGACCGAAGCAACATAGATGAGGAAAGCTCAAAATGAAAGTGCAAGAAAGGAACCTGTATTCGATGCTGGACTTACATGTGTGTATCACGTGTTGTGATTAGTGCTATTTCCTTTCAACAATCAAATAAATTATTGATTTGCATTTTATCATCCAAAGATTGCTTAACGGGCAGTCCAGGATGGAACCGCGTGACCTCCAATCCGCAATGCGCTGCACAGTCTAGCGTATTGAAGACCAAATTCATACCTTGTTGCAGCTGTAACCATTAGACCATCCAAGTTCTGAAATAGACGGGCCCGGGGTTAGTGTCAAAAAAAGGGGGGGGACTCTAAAATGACAAACAGAGCAAAGCTTTTGTGAGGTTGAAATTTAGAAATTAACTTTTATAAAAATTAAATTAAAAATAAAATAACACCCCGGCGGTCCAATCAAAAAACAAACACAGACACTCATAATTATAAATATTAATCTAGATAGAAATGTATTTTTTTTATTAATTTTCACACACACTTATTATAAATATTAATTTAGATAGAAATGTATTATTTTTGTTATTATTATTTTTAATTTAATTTTTATTAGAGTTAATTTCTAAATTTTCACCTCATATTTTCCCTGATGATTGCTTCCAAGATGCGAACACCTCAACTGAGACCGTGTGTTCATTCTCCGAAAGTCAGGAGATCGTTAGGTCTAGCTTGCCTCCTGAGGACACCTCTTACAGATGGACACTAATTTGTGTCCCTTTAAATGGCACAGTAATTGACAGATTATACTCTTAGTTCTCCAGAAAGAAGGCCTATACACGGAGAAGAAATCGGCATCCTGTCCATCACTGTATGGACTTTCTGAGGACACCTCTTACAGATGGACACTAATGTGTATTTCTTTAAATAGCACTGTAATTGACAGATTGTACTCAGGTCACCAGAAGAGAAGCCAATATACGAGAAAGACATCGACGGCATATCGATCACTGTGTGGACTTTTGAGGACACCTCTTCCAGATGGACAGCAATTTGTGTCCCTTCATCAGCACAGTAATTGACAGATTGTACTCAGGTCACCAGAAAAAAATCCAAACACAGAAAAAAAATCGGCAGCCTAACCACCACTGTATGGACTTTCTGAGGACACATTTTCCAGGTGGACACCAATTTGGGTCCTTTCGGTGACACAGTAATTGACAGATTGTACTCAGGTCACTAGAAATAAGGCGATACGTAGAAAAAAAAATTCAGCATCCTGGCGATCACTGAATTGACTTTCGGAGGACACCTCGTTCAGATGGACACTAATTTGTGTCCCTTCGGCGGCACAGTAATTGACAGATTGTACTCAGGTCACCAGAAGGAAAGCCGATACACGAAAAAGAAATCGACGTCATATCGATAACTAACCGTATGGACTTGCTGACCCGGAGGTCTTTGACCAGTTCGCAAAGAGGAAAAAAAGTATTGTAACGTGACCCACCAATTAAACTCATCAGTCACCCCATTATAAGGACTTCTCTTTCTTTCTTTTTCTTTCTTACTTCTGATAATAAATCTCGAGTGCTAAATACAATCAATGCAACAGTGAAAAGAAAATCACAGTTGCTTGTGATTTTTTGTCGACCAATTACCGATCGCAGTTGATGCCTTCTTAATTTCGCGCGTGTGAACTGGGTCAGCCAGACGAGAGTTACAGTATTGCTTGCCAGATAAAAAGGCAAAAGAAGAAAATGGGTTGGAACACAATTAAAAGAAGGCAGGCAGCAGCAGCAACAACAACAACATCAACTGTGCCAGGACTGGTGGAGACCAGCTTGGAAGTGATGAATTGATTTCCAAGAGGCTGGGAGGCAAGCTTTCAGGATGGGCTCAAAGCGATTCTATCCTCATAAGGGAAGACGATTAGACCATGCTCAGGAAAACACAGCAACTAAAGCATCCTATCAAAGATACGATACGACCCATTGCAAATGTACAGGGTGGGCATAAATTATTTTCCTTCATAAAGAAACCCATATTTAACAAAGTTGAAGGTAGAAAAAAGCGGGTTGTGGTATAATGCAGAGAGGATCATGTTTGTATTGTTTGGGTATGCTGGGGAACAAGCTGGATGGCGCTGCAGTCGCATAAATTCAATATGGCGACTCTGGAAGACGGTTTCTCTGTTTTACGTTCGAAAACTGCGCTTTGGATCATTGGGAACAAAACTAACGTCTTTGCGAAAAACTACGATCAGTGCCGGATCAACGCATGGACTTTAGGGGCTGCAGCCCAGGTGCCTCCAGAGACATGTTCTCTTGTAGAGGATCCTTTTGAACTACTTTACTAAGGACTTAACAATACAAGTAGCCCAGGGGCCTCAAAAACTTTAATCCGCCACTGCCTACGGCGCATGATACATTTACACGTAAGTTTACTGAGATTCGAGCATAACCCAGTGAGCTCGAAGGTGTTACACATAACCACAGAGGAGCCCTGTGGTACAGGCCTAATATTTGCTGTGGTTCCACAAGATCAAATCACGAGTTTACGCGATGTTCGACGAGTAGATTTCGAAGACAGTGCTAGAAAGCACCAACTGTTTCTTTGTTGATACGCAGTCATTAACACTACTCGTTTCTTCAAATTTTGCTTATCATACTATTGTGCTTTCATGCTCAGATGGTGGACAACTGCAAATTCTTCAAAAACTGCGATGAAAAATTATCGGTGGTTGGTCTTGTAAAATTCCAGAACATGTTGAACCATTTCTTGCACATACATGCCGTTTTGGAGTTCTGCTAGTGCAACACCGCCTATTTTGTTCCGCCGTGTACGCACAACACAAAAAAACTCCGTAAGTTTGCCACGAATCTCTTGTTTCTGCCTTTAGTAATTACTTTTAATATAATTTTATTTATTAAATATAAAGATTAAATATAAGACCTTATAAATACTTATCCTCTATAACCTTACTATAGAGGATTTATATAAGACCCTATATATATTCTTTATACTATTATTTTCTTCAGCCTACATTTTGGCTCACACCTTGCTACCAACTCAAGACTTCAATTGCTAAGTGTCAAGAAGATGAAACGAAATATCTTTGCAACTCCTACAAATTAAACTAAACTCCAGCTTTATCCAGTACAAGGGATGTAAGCATTAATCCATTCCTTTTAATTACCCTTTTCAAGCTTTCACTTAAAAAACGAAGTTTCAATGCTTACGCAATAACCTCGTTAAAACGACCTCCCCGATATAACACTTCTCCACTTACAACGCGTTTCAAGTATGGCTCTAATTTTGGTTTCACAATGAAAACGTACTTTTTTCACCCAAAAGCGTTATGTTAGGTCTGTTATATAGTTTGTGGATACTTTTTTTTTTATTTTATTTTCCGTGAATCCTACTACAGAAGATCCTCTCTTATCCGACCATGACCGGTTTATCCGAAAATTTAGCTGTGCATGAAAACAGAGTGACTACAAATTGAGGTAGTACAATGAAAACTTCTAAATCAATCGATTTTAAAATAATATACCGTAGAACCTGCCTAAAGTGACCACCTTTGGGACTGGACTGCAATGGTCACCATAGACAGGTGGTCACTATATACAGATTTTGATATAGGCACGACTAAGTGCCTACTAATTCTCTCTTATAAAAAGTGGTCACTTTATTCAGGTGGTCGGTTTACTAGGTTCCACTCTAGTTACTATTTGAACGAAAAAATGCAGGCAACAACAATGTCTGCAACACGTGTTATAACAACTCCATCGCCCCTCTCCCATTAAATGAAGCAAACCGGTAGAATAGGCAACCTGCTAAAAAGAAAAGAGCCCCTACTCTCTTGCAATTTATTACAGGCAATTTCAAATTACAAAGGCTTAGTTAGTTAATAGTTAATAGCTGATAATAATAGTTAGTTAGAATAGAATAGTTAATTAATAGTTGATATAGAATAAAAATTATTTATAACGACGCCGGTTATAACTATCAACTGCATATAACGAAGGATTCCATTACAAGAAGTTTGGCTTCCTGTTCTGTTACATATCAAACATATCATTTATAACGATTCCATATACCATATATAACGTCAGTACCCTTTATAACGATGGTTATGTTTTTTGTGTTTTTTTTCCGTATAAAGGCTCCGGTTTTAGCGACTTACCAACTTATCGCGAGTGTTCTTAAACTGGAATCGCTTACGCTCACGAAATCACCAATTCGTAACTACGTTTAGAATATGTGTATGAAAGTTTATCGCCATATTATGGTTTTAAAAAAATAAAAAGAATGTAGCAAGTACCGGTTATAACGACTGTACAAGTATGCACGTGGTTTTTTTGGTGATCGTTATAAACGATTCTTTACTGCAGTTAGCCGATATATGACGTTTGAATAATGAAACCTGTCTTTAATTCCTACACGTTAAAACGAGATTAACCTGTATGCGATGCATATAGTTTTTTCCTAATACCTAATTCAAGTCGAAAATTTTTCCTTAAAGAATAAAATATAGTTTCAGAAACGACTGTTTTATAAATGTTTTTAAAAGGAAATAAGGAATGTGAGAAAAAAGCAAAAGGCATAAAAAAATTCGCTGTTTTAATTGGGAAAAGGGGAGGCTAGAGATAGCTTATGTTTGTTGGTTGGATCAGCCAATAGGGAAATCCATTTTCGATTATTTTTGCACCGCAATAATTCATTTATATTCCCACGACCCGGAATTAAAAAAGAATACTTTACTGCCCATCCCTCAGGAGGCCGCAAAAACCTTGTGTCGGCGCAATTCCCACGTATCTCAGTCTCAAAAAACAGCAAAGGGCAAGAACACATCGAGGTCCTCTTGATTTCGTATTCAAATCAGGCTTTGGCGCCAAAGCTATTCTTCCCCGCTCATCACATGGTTTACTTTCAGCTCTTGTGACGTCACACCCGCCCGCCCGGGATGTCAGATGTCAGGACGGGAGGGTGAAGATGAGGATGATGTGTCTTCCTGCAAGTCGAATCCGCCCGCGGACCTTGGCCGAAGCTTGTAGACAGATGGACAAACGTGACCTTTCCCTCGTGGCATTGTTGATCTTCTGGTGTGAAGACTTTGCCAGCACGAAATTTAAGAAGGACAATGCAGAATTTAGCGTCTGCTTTGCGGTTGTTCGTATTTCTGTTGAGTTGAGGTTGTTGATCGTTCATTAAAGGACCCCACAGACATCACCTGTCAGGAGGGTAATAAATTAATCCCCCTGCCTAAATAAGTATTGTTTAGTAAGCATACAGTTTTGGGGTTTGAGTAAGCATACGGTACAGAATCCCTATTTATATTATTATTTTATGCGTGCATTTGGCATAAACTTGAAGCAGGCAGTACCGTGTGCTCAAGATCTCCTTCTGTAGGTTATTCAGGTGTTGTGTCTGGGGACTTCCTATCTCTTTGGCATGTGTTTAAAATTGTGGTCTTTTGTAACTTAATGTAGATGTTGGGTATTTGCAACAAGCTTCTCAAATGTGTATTTGCAACAAACATGACCAAATATGTATTTGAAACAAGCTTGACAGAATATGTATTTGCAAAACACTTCACAAATGTATTTGTAAAATATTGCTTAAATGTGGATAAAATTGAAAGTGTATATAAAAGTATTGACGAAGATTATACTTGCCCCATTATATTTCTTTTCAAAGTAATTTCTAAATTTTTTGAACGTATTTATCCAAAGAGTCCACAGCGCCACATGAGCTTAAGCAGAAAATTTGTAAGAGGGGAGTACAGACTTATAATGGAGGTGACGGTGCTACAACTCCAGGTATTTGTATATGCACAATTGCATCATGGTATTGGGGTTTTAGGACCCACATAACTTCAACCCCTAAGAAGAATTAGACCCTTGGATGGTGGATAGAGCGCCGTATGGTGAACAATTGTAACTTTACTTCGTGTGTATCATTGGAGCATCGTCTGGTGAGAGACTGGAGCGCCATCTGTTGACGAATCAATTTTGAATAGTAATTGGAGCTCCACATGGATGCTTTCCAATAAACAAATGCCATTTATTTATTGGGATAATTCTATAATTGCCCTATACATTGCGCGATATAACGTATTTTACCAATTCATCCATAATAAAAACATTTTCAACGTTAATGAACTCTTTGCAAATAACATGCGTTCAGGATAAAAGATGTTAGTTAAAAAAATTGCAATCAACCTCATGTCACGAACCATCGGTTCCGTCTCTCGACTTCGCACTTTTCTCAAAAAAAATCGATAATTTATTTTCAGTTCACAAAGTAGATTTATCATCACTTCGCATGTTGAACCTTGCTAATATGAACCGCCATCATGATGTAAATCATGACGATCCTCATTAATTTCATGTCAGGATTTGACCTCTGTTTTATGGACCATGGCTCTATCACATGCAGTAGCACCTCCTTTGCATTCCAGATGTCAATGGTGATCACGAAGTTGCGTAAGATCAGTTGGCGCAATTTTTGCGCCATGTTTATTTTTACCTCGGCGATGTTTTAGGGTGTTATTCGTCGCATTCCTGTTTCTTAACAATGCCTCCAATTTGGAGTAGTTGCTTCTGAACTCTTTTACTACACTGGGACAGGTTCCTCCAGAAAAGATTTCTTTTTGCCTGCGTTCAAAAAAGGCTTAGGAAAAGAGAAAAGGAAGCAAATGATTGGAGACTTGGGATCCGAGCAGTGGCAGATCCAAGGGAGGGGGGGATAGTTAAGGGGGAAAATTCCATTTCCAAATCTGTAAACATGCAGTGTAAACCGGTTATAACCAGCCCCAATTATAACAATCAACTACACATAATGACGGAATTTTTACAAAAAGTTTGATTTCCTATATATATATATATATATAATTTTCTTTTAATTTTCTCGTTAAATCCGGGGTCCAAAAAGACTTGTTCGCTAAAAAAGGTTAAATTGTTTTGTACTTAATCGTTATACTAAACAAAATTCATATATACCTCACTATATCCGAAAACTAGCTAAATGCAGGCTCGTTATAAGTGGGTCCTATTGTATTTACATTCCCCCCAAAATCCGCCTCTGGATCCGGGGGCACGACGCGAATATTTAACAACATAACAAACATCATTTGCTATTAAGCGTAATTAATTGGGGTATCCGACGTACTAAACTACCCAGAGACCTTTCTATCCCTATTCTCTATATATCCCTATCCTGTCTATCCCAATCTTGTCCATCCATATCCTGTCTATCCTATCCTGTCTATCACTATTCTGTCTATCCCTATCTTGTCTATCCCTGTCCTAAGTCCTATTTCCGGTCCTGGGTGTTCAACAACTGTTGGACAGGCCTCTACATCCAAGCCAAGATGTCTCCTAATTGCGACTTTAAAAACGAAGTAGTCAACTTTTTCCCTGACCATGGGACCTCTCCACCCTCTTTAAACGCAATTCAAATTGAAGAGCTGTGCAAATCTAATTACAAAATTATTGTACTACAATCGAACCCCGCTATAACGAACCTCAGGGAACCGACTTTCGGTTCGCTATATCCGGGGGTTCGTTATATTCGACCCGATAACAATAATGGATGATTAGACGGGGCCAAAAAATTCGTTCATTATATACGGAGGTTCGTTTTAAGCCCGGTTCTCTATAGCGGGGTTTAACCGCATTTCGAAGACAATTGACAATTTCTCAGATATTCTACACAGTTTGATTTCTTTCTATGGCATATTGTTTCATTTGCCACAACAAAATTAATATTTTAATGAAAAAAATCATGTACGCAGTCCCTGGTTCGGACTTGGAACCATGTTTATTTTTAACCATCCCTTACTTTCGGAGGCAATCGATGATTCCTCAGCTATCTTTCAGCTATCACATCTGCTTTTTTTTTCTATAGCTTATCATTTCACTTACCGAAGCAAAATAAAAATTTTCAAATAAAAAAAAATTG
>QLNU02003225.1:6770874-6796322 GCA_006491805.2 Dysdera silvatica | reverse complement strand
TCTTCCGGTCTCATCCGGATCGGACGTCCACTCCGCGCGAATAGACTATACGTTATACACATAAAGTTAATGATCATTACTAGAGCACTGCAATGTAGCCATGTTGAGTAGCCATAAGAGCGTTATAGAGCAATAGAGCCATAAGAGCGTTATAGAGCAATAAAGTAATATAGCCATAAGAGCGTTATAGAGCAATAAAGTAATATAGTCATAAGAGCGTTGGAAAACTTTTGATATAAAATTCCTTAAAAAATAATTACAGTCAGACTTCTCACTTTCCAGAAGAATTGTACTCCTATTTATTATTACAAATTTTTCACTTTTACTGAAGTCTCATTAAGGTTGAATGTTAGTATGACTTAATATAATTAAATTTGCATTTGGTCCATGTTCACACTATTTATCTTATATATTTTGTTTTTTATGCATTTCATTTGAATATTCTGTATATTATATATGGTTTGCCTAAAACAAAGTTACAAAAACGACTAAACATAGCTGTGGCGACCCCCAAGAAATCAATTCGCGACCTCCAAGTTGGGAACCATGAGCCAAAGCCTCTTTTCATTTAAATCCGCCATTGCATGTTGTATTCAAAATATGCTTAAAAACAATATTGACGAAGCCATAAAGATACCCTTGTTAATAAACTCAACAGCATACATTGCTAAAGATACTTTTCTAATTAGCGTATTGATGCATCAACTCTCCTTGTAGCCTTCATTTCACATCCACTTCTTGATGACTAAGGTTGTCACTCAAGATTAGACCTCGAGTGGTCATCCCATTAACGTCAATCACGTGTGTTCGTCCTCAAAACATCTCTTCAACATTTCATCAATTTCTTGATTTTTGAATGATGAAAAAAATATTCCTCGATAAATCTATTTCTAAGAACTTGCACAACACCGACTTCAGAGTTCAACCAAGAATTAGATTTTTGCAGCAGACAACGAAAATGTTTATTTTGAACGTAAAATTGAGAGAAATAGGGATATAAAATAGGGTTGGCAAGGTTTTGGACACTACAGTAAAATCCATGGTATTTACCGTCCTGTCCAAAACCCTTATGTCCAAAACCTTTATGTCCAAAACTGTCTGAAATTGTCCGAAACCTCCTTATGCTAAACTACGTCAAAAGAAACACTAATATAAATAACCATATGTAAAAACATTAAAATTGAAAAGTGAATTATGTACACCAGTTATATTAATTTATATACATTATATACACACATAACATTATATAACATTATGTACACACAGTTATATTAATTGATTTTATATTACCAAGTCCAACATATGGATGAAGAATGTATTTTGTGTTCGTTAGACTTTTCATACATATAGCCATATAATAATAATAATAATAATGTATGCTGATGATAGCCGCTCTTAAAGAAACGGAATTTACATTAAGTTGAATATTGGGTTTATTTTAAAAAATTTACATTTGTACTATAAAAAGTGAAAAGTAATATGAAAATGAAACAAAAAACAAAAAAAAACTGCAAACACTACAGAAATAAGTATGTAGTATAAGAGAAATATTAATAATCAACTACAATCGGCCCTCTTAACATCCGATAACACATAACCAGTTTAGCTGCTGTGTTTGTGCCTAGACGATTTCTGAGTTTTGAATGTATTACTCTAAAGTTGGAAAATATTCTTTTAATCAATGCAGAACTTGCAGGCCATGAAAGTAAGAAAACAATGTTTTGTACAGTCTTCCGAAAACCCTTCTATTTCTAGAATTTTTCCTGCTGCTGTCCACAATGTGACTAGACTGAAACTTCTTCCAGATGCAGTGAAGTAGGAGGAAAAGGCACAACTTCAGCTTCATATGCAATCAAAAGGTGAATGCTGTTGGGATATTTGTTTACTAACCATGAACGTGCAACTTCTTTTTGATTGGTAGTAGTATACCTTCTCTCTTATATTTTGGATTTAGCAAATAGGCCAGGAAATGGAAAGATTTCATGGCACGACTCATTCGTTTTGTAACGTCTTGAATGCAGGGCTATAAAGACTCTTCTTTCAACAACATGAGCCATGTATGACAGGCTTCACGAATGGTAGTGTTGTCTTTTTGCAAATAGTCCAGTGAAACAGCAACTGGTTTCAGTTGTTGCAATGTATCTTCAGTCTGTTTATTGCCCTGCGGTGGCGCAGTGTGGTAACGCGTTCTCCTAGTGCGCCGCTAATCCGGGTTCGACTCCCAGCAGTGCAAAGAACGCTTACTCAGAGATCTCATAAAGATCGCACTGCTCACTGTAGTCCGGGGTTTGGTTCCCTAGGCCTTAAGAGGTTCGGATTCCTCGGAAAACAGTAGGTCCCGGCGCAGCATGACCACTGTAGTCTTTGAGCCGTAAAACCAAAAAGAAAGAAAGTTAGCCTGTTTATATAAGTTAAACTCATTTATAAGAGTGGTTATGTCTTTGTCATTTTCATGTTCCTCAACTATTTTTTGATATGCTTCTCTATTGTGCAGACAGGTTTCAATACAAGTCAGTTGTCTCTTCCGTCTTATATCATTTGGCAACTGGGGCTTCAGTGAATTATTAATTGCATTATGCAATGCACTAGGTATATGGTGGTTGCAGAAAAGCTTTTGAACCCTCACAATGTTGTTTAGTACTGAAACTGATGTTATGTCCTTGTAGGTGTAAATAATGAACACTGCATCCATACATCACTAAGCTATTGTCTTCCTCGCACAGAAGTTCCTTTGCTCTCTGCATAACTCTAGCATTATCAGTGACCACAGCCTTTACGTCGCAAGTATATCCATTCTTTGCCTTTGCAATAACTAACTGATTGTAGAACATTTCTATAACATTGCGCATTTCTTGTATGTGCACCTGCATCCTCTGCAGCCAAAAATAAGACTTCCCCTCAATATGAATACAAGTTGCAATAACGGGATCATTGTATATGTTACTCCACCCATCTTCAACCAGGGTGATTTGTTTGATAAGTGTCTTGGTTCCATTTGTAATTTCTGCAGACACTATGTCCAAAAGTTCTCCTCCTAAAGCTTGACGACTTGGTGGACTATATTCTGGGCGCAGAGCTGAAACCAATTCTTTGAAATTATGATGTTTTACTGCAGTAAAGGCAATATTATTTGAACAAAAAAATTGGCAATGAGTAAATTCAAATTTTCTGCAGTTCTGTGACTTGTTTTTAAAATAAGTAAATCTAAACACTGTTGAGATGTCATCTTTTTTTTTTTTTTTTTTTTGGTGATACCATAAATCCACTTTTATTCTCTTCTTGCAGTTCTAGGTTTGATGAAGGATGATCTACAGTTTCTTGAGAATCTGTATTACTTACAGTTTCATCTTTATATGTCTTTTTGGCTTTGTAAGATAAAACATGTTTTTTCAATCTGTCTACTTTTCCAAGTTGAACATTTCCACGATATTTGCATTTAGCGTACTAACTATTACTTCCTAAGTTTCCCACTTTTTGTACTTGGAGAAAATGCTGCCACGTTCTATCTGATGGTCTACCGCCCTTGTTCATTTTCAGTTCAAACTTTAATTCAGTTTTCGCACTAAAATAATATTTTCTTCTTGAGTTTCAGGCACTGTAAATATCAAATGACTGCAACAGAACAAGATACAATATGAGCTGGTAAGAGTAAGAAAACAACTGATAAGCATGTAAACCAGTTCCCCCTTAAAGCTACACCCGTAGCTTTTGCCTAAACAGCAGGTGCAAGACCCTGCCTGTTTCCAGCTACCTATTTTTACATACAATTTTTTAATTAAAGAAGAATTTTCAGATTATTTTCTACAATTTTTAAGAGCAGGTGTATTTTTGTTTATTGTCCACTTATTTTATTTATTAACCTGTAAGCGTGTGTTTTGTATGCAAAAATAAACAAATAAATAAATAATCTGGAAATGTTGGCCGAGCAAGCGGCACTGTGTTTCCAGGAAAGGAAGGGTCATAATCCAAGAGATGAGGTAGACTCTACATTTGGAGATCAGAGCCCAGGGCTAAATGTAGCGCCCAATACCGGAGAGAAAATGGAAGACAGCTTGAAGAACAGAGCACATAGTCTGTGGGGAAGTGTGAATCCCATGAAGGTCCCTAAAATCCGGCGGAACAGGATGGCCAAGTTGTGAGCATGTTTGAAAGAGTTCTCCTCTCAAGAGTGGGTTAGCATGGCAGTGTACGAAGAGATGTTCTGTAGTTTCAACCATACCTTCAGTGCGTTGAAGTCAAAGTGGCGATTGTGATTTTCCAGTACGGAATAGCACATCGTTCGTATAAAAGATTCCAAGCCTATGTCTGTGAAATCTTATATAGATATTGCGTGGAGTTGTAATTGGTAGGAAGAATGGCTTTCCAATAACAGGAAAAAGTGCCCGATGATGTCCCATTATTGGTTGAGAGAATGTTGAAATTTTGTTTGCATTCAGAGAAGACTTAACTTTGCTAATAAAGCCAGAAAGACTGAGTCTACGAGAATTTGGTGTTATGCACTGATGATTGCTACGCAGTGCACTGCGAGCGAAATGATCAGCCACATCGTTCTCAGGGTGACCTCCATGTCCTGGGATCCAGAAAAATGTTAAATGTTTTTGGACGAGAGCGCATTTTGAGGAGATGTTCAATATGTCTAGAATAATAGGGTTGCAAGTCCATTAATGAGGGTCCGAAGGGAGACCGAACAAGGCGGCTTGTGAGTCGCAGAAAATAACAGGTTCTGTTGAACCAAAATTCAGGACCAATTTAGCAGCTTCAAAAAGACCAATTAATTCTGCATCCGTTGAAGAGTTGAAATTTGAGAATAAGCTTGCTTGATGAGACGAAGATTGCAGCTCCTCCAATATTTTCAGATGCATCGTATGATCCATCGGTGAAGACTTTTGGTTTTGGGAAATTCAAATTCTGAATAGCGTCGCAGGTTGTGGCAAACAATAAAAACCTGTAAGCTATGTCAGATAATCTTTAATGAATAAAATATCATTTGAGTAGAAATGGGTATATAAACAACAATGAAAGAGATAGAAATGATTATATAAATAACAATTAAAGACATAGAAATGATAACATAAACAAAAATTAAAGACATAGAAATGATTGTATAAACAACAATTAAAGACATAGAAATTATTATATAAACAACTATAAAGAAGAATTTCTGTTTAAAACAAAACCATCAATGTTATATTCTTTTAAATGTTATTCATTAGTAACAGTATCGTGATTGATTGATTGATTGGCTTTTTTTATGGCGCAAGAGCATCTGGGCTATACTGCGCCAAGTGGTAACAGTATCATTCTTATATTATCTGTAAATGAAACTTTATTTTCTGAAATGAATATTTTTTCCATTATAGTTTTAAATTACCTTTTTTTTCTTATTGAAAACACAACTTTCTAATTTGATTTTGAAATTTTTATGGTGTATATTTATTGGTTTCAAACACAAAATATTTAGCTTCTTGCGACAGCCACCTAATAGCAATATTTAAAATTGAAAACAAACTAACACATTCTCTCTTTCTGTAATATATATATGTAAAACAAAAGTTTTTGTATTAGTCTATTATAATTTTTTATTTTAGTCTATATAATTTTAGAAAAATCTACTGATTTTCATATATTTTTCATATTTTCACAGTTTTAGGTTTTAGACACTTTAGTACACTTTTTGGTCGGTTAAAACCAGCTTCGGACACATGTCCTGTCCAAAATCAGTCTGGACGTCTAAAACCCTAACCCTGATAGAAAATTATATCTAACTCCCCGCCCTGTACAAACCGTTTTTGCAATACCTGCGCTCTCACACCCAGGCTCGTTATCAAAAGAATTAAATTAAATCCTTTCTATAAAATATTGCGGCTATAAGGATATAGTATCATTAAAAAATTGTAGTCTTTATAATTGAGGCAATAGTATATTCTGACTACTATACACTAACTGATAGAATATTCCATTCGACAACTGTCTCTATCGAAAAGCCATCTTTCTGATATCGAATCCACCTGTGATGTAATCTGCTCTGGTTAATTCCTACTTGTTTTAGAATTCTTGTTAAAAATAAGAAGTTCCACTACACAGTTTCAGCTCATTCTCATCTAGTATTGACCAAAATGCACACCACCTAATATTGGTCAAATCGAAATCTTGGTGTAATTACATTATTATGAACTGTAATATTCTCAATATATCTTATTAACTATATAAACTATTATTGGTATCTAAGTATATAAAGTGGTGAAAATATAAGGGACGCACTGCGCAATAGGGGAGTTTTCAAGTATTACGAAAGCACCTTTGTGAGGTTGCCGTTGTGCTTATTTTCCTATGTTAGCCAATGTTAATTTTTGCTTACCAGCAGGGAAAAGGGGTATATGGCCAAATTATTGCTTACGTAATACTTGAACCCTCCCCAAAATACTTAAAACAAATTATAGGGGAAAGTTGGCAAAACGGGATACCTAATATTTGACGGTTTGTACAGATTTATTGGATTGATTGAAATTCATTGTTGTCAGATTTGGAGGTTCAGCATGTAGTGCACTATAACAGACAGTAGACATACTGAATTTATTGGATTTAACGGTTTTCTACACATGAGGTGTTTTTTAAAAAAGTCGAAGTATTCCGTTTTGTTGAATCGGTGGGATAAAATGGGATAGTCATAAAAATCGATGCTAACGTCCTTATCTGTCGCTTACTATTAAAAAGCGACCGAATGATGCATAGAATTGTTTACAAAAGAAGACCGGATGTAGTTTATTTTGAACTTTTGTCAAAATTTCAAAGGAAATGTATGTTTGGGACGGAGCGATGAGAAAAAATAAACCCTTTTTTTTTTGTCTTATACGGGCCGTAAACCATTTTTTCATTGGTTCATATGAACTAAATAACACTAAAATAAATACTGCAAAAATGCGTTTAGGTGCAAAAGGCACAAATGAAGGAATGTGAGTCCTCTTCGATTCCTGTGCACTCCACATGAACCCTATTTTGCAGCTCGCGCATTGAAACTATTTATCATACGGCGTAGAATCTTCGTGCAGGCTATCACAATGGACAGACGATTTTTTCGTGTCCTCAGTTGTCGACTATGACAAGGAGCTATCCGATCTCTTGCTGTTTTTGCTGATCTTGCCCCTTCTTGGAGCTGCATTTTACTTCATAATTTTTTTCTTTTCGAATTCTGCGTGTTCAAAACGCGCAGCTTGTCCATATACGGCGATGGTGTTAAAACTTCGGTTTTTTACTGACCTCGAGGAGTTCCTGGTGGATCTTTGTCCGTGGGGTAACGTTACGATATCCTTCGGGGACACTCTAAAAGCTGAACTGGGTCCTGGTTGATTGATTGATAGCTGCTGGGGTAGGGCTCAGATTGTTGAACTGTGTTGAGTCAAAGCCGGGGTCGTTGGTCGTTGTTGAGCTGGAGCCGGGGTCGTTGGTCGTTGTTGAGCTGGAGCCGGGGTCGTTGGTTGTCGTTGAGCCTAGGTCGTTATTTGTCGTTGATCTGAGCCATGGTTAGCTGATATCTGCTGAAGTAGAACCTTGTTTGATGATAAATAATGCTGTCTTTTAGGGGACCAACAGTTAACCAGGGGTGGGGCCAGGCCCATCCAACCCCCCTACTTACGGTCCTGATACTATACCAACGTCTGTATTGCATACGGTACATGGCCAACTAAGTTATAAAGCCTGCTGCGCAAAGCCGGATAAATCGGGATATCCCAATTTATCTGACCTCAAACTGTCCCATTTTTTCGGACTTAGCATATTTTAAAACACCGTGTGCTATGCAAAAACAAATAACGTTAACATTAAAACTACACACGGGATGAAACACGGAAATAAATGTCAATTTCTGTGGTATATTCGCAATTCTGTTTGTATCCGTATATTCGAAGATCTATTTATTTGAACTTCCAAGAAGATTGAAAGCCTCGTACTGTCTTACTGTAATCAGTCAGTTTAATTATTCTTCTTTATGATATGTATCTCGTTCCTTCACACAAAGACATTCCCACGCCATCTGTCAGTTGTTTGCTACTATTTGTAGCATTTTCATTTTATACATTGCTTGAATCACAAGAGCAAGCGCTGGAGGACTAAGCAGCCATCCCGTTTTATCCAACCGTCCCGTTTTATCCAACTTTCCCCTACACAAACGCAGTTTAATATCAGCTGGAACGACCTTTAACAATTGTTTCGATGGGAGAAATATCCCACCTTCTTCAAAAATTTGCCCAAGTAAAATTGTTTGGACAAATTTCTGAAGAAGGTGGGACATTTCCTGCACCAAAATAATTGGAAAAAGTCGTTTCAGCTCATATTAAACTACATTTGTGCGTATTTCGTTTTAAATATATAAAGTAGTATTGGTTAACTACATCACAAGTATTCAACTAATTACATCAATGTAATATAATCTAATCCCAATCGATGTAATTTTATGCAGATTGGTGTAATTTAATATGCACTGATATGATTTAATGCTGATTGATATGATATGATTTATTGTGGATTGATCTAATTTAATCTAGTTTTTAAGATTAGCTAATTGAATCTAGTTTTTAAGATTAGCTAATTTAATCTAGTTTTTAAGATTAGCTAATTGAATCTAGTTCATTATTACAGTAGCTAATAATTTAATCTAGTTTTTAATTTACGTTAGCTAGCAATTTAATCTAGGTCTGTAACTTATCATTAGTATTGGTCTAATTATATCATTAATATCGGTCTTATTAAATCATTAGTATTGGTCTAATAATATCATTAGTATCGGTCTTATGATATCATTAGTATCGGTCTAATTATGTCATTAGTATCGGTCTAATTATGTCATTAGTATCGGTCTAATGATATCATTAGTATCGGTCTAATTATGTCATTAGTATCGGTCTAGTTATATCATTAGTATCAGTCTAATGATATCATTAGTATTGGTCTAATTATATCCTTAATATTGGTCTAATTATCTCATTAGTATTGGTTTAAATAAACATTCTAGTATTAGTCTAATTAAATCTTCTAATAGTGAACTAATGAAATCATCAAATATTGTTTTGTTTTGTTTTTTTGTCATCTAGTACTGGTTTAATTAAATCATCGAGTACTAGTCTAATGAACTGATCAAGTATTGGTCTAATTATTATCTAATATTCATCTTGCCATTTTTAAAATAACTCACTAAAAAAACAAAAAAACAGACATTCCGTGACGACTTCGACTTCACATAAATACCAATTTAAAATTCATATCGCGTTTTCGTAACAAACAAAAATAACATTTTTATGATATTTCAAATGCCACGATTATGTCGATTGAAGCACATATTGATAAAGGTCCGTTGCCAACTTACGAAATTGAAATAAACAGCGAAATTGACTGAAGTAGTAAGCAAAATAAATAGAAGTCATCAATGTTCGTTTGCTGTCTATTCAGCTGCTCCACTTCTCACGTAAATTTGAATACAAGGACAGGTTATCGAAAAGCGCCCTCTGCGTGAGTTCAAATTCTTGTCCGCCATCTTTCCTATTTTTCCTCGTCTTTCCATGTAGGATTTTTATATTTTTGGTGCAGCGAAACAAACCAGGTTGCATTTTTTATTTCGACATTTAAAATGAATGGGCTTCTATATTTGTTTGCTACCCCAGGGGCGTATTTACCACACGGATTGTGCATCGCCCCAAGCATCGCCACTGTGTAGCTAAGTTACGGCATCTTACTTTTGTCATCCGTGAGCCCTCATCAGTCCGAAAAAAACAGCTAAAATAGCTAAAACAGCTATAAATCAGATAAGCTGAACAGAGCGGCCTCCGGTAACTGATGACTAAAATGTCCGGCAATTCCGCGACTGCGCAGATGACAGTAACTGATTGTAAATAGTCATGTCATAACAACGATATTTAAAATGACATACTATCAAAGGTCATTGAACTGATTTGAATGTCAGTCAATCTGGATTCACATATCCAGACGTTGCCATTAAGGTATTTCAATAGGGTTAAGAAGAAGAGAGCCTTCTGGTGACGTAGAAGCAAAGTATTTCGTCTGCCAACGTCCTGGTTCCGATTCCAATCAGGGAGTAAGCTGCCAAAGAGATTTTTGTAGCTTTTCGGCTAACTTGCAGCTAAAAGTTGTAGCCGAATAATAAATGTTGTTTTCAAGTTGATGAAAATTTTTGATTAGAAAGTGTCAACTCCATGCAATATCATTTAATTATTTTCATGCTTTGACTGGATTCTTTGTTGCTGGTGTGTACGTACACCATGCATGTTACTCAACCTTAAAATCAAATTTCTTCCTCTCTGGCCTATGGATTGATATGTTCATCAAATAGTTTACATTGATGTCATGGAGTCTATTACGAATGAAGATCACCTTTCCAATTTAAGTTGGAGCTTCTCGTCAGATTGCTCAACAGTTGCTGTAGCCAAATTTTAGTTAAACTCGCTTTTCGGCGAAAAGGCTAGCGACAGCATAAATCCCTGATTAGAATGATACCTCAGAGGAGGTACCCTCTTCTCTACCCACATCATTCAGGGATCATGATTGAAATCATTCAATTAGAACAACATCTAGTTGAATACAGACCATAACCATTCCAGCAAATAAATTCACATTCAAATCGCATTATAACCTCAGTGATTCTGTCGACAAGCAGGTCCCGCCCGATTAATCTCTCATCTTAAGCACAGCGCATCGATGCAGATAGGTAGATATACTAATTTGAGTAAGGTAGATGCAAAATAGTTGAACACAACAGAACAAGATATTTCCAAACTCTGTATGTTTAATGTTGAGTGAACTTCGCTTCTTCTTCGTTATATATATATCTTAACGTTAGGGCACATGGTACCAGTGTCTATAGTGCTCTCCTAAATCCTATTTTTATAAAACCCATACCACATTACTCTACTTTTTCACGCTGGTTTTTTGTACAGACCATGTCTGGGATTACAGCTGAGCTTTTTCAACCATCTTTCGCAATCTCTGCACTTTATTGTGCAATAATTAAAAAAAGTATGCTGAATCAGAAGTTAAGCAGTAGATACTGCAACATTTTTTACTCCAAATGCTGCAGTAGATACTGCAGCATTTTTACTCCGGATGCTGCAGTAGATACTGCAGCATTTTTACTCCAAATGCTGCAGTAGGTGCTGCAGCATTTGGAGTAAAACTATCGACCTTGGTAATCCTTTCGTCGTAAAACACAAAACAAAAAATTAGGTAAGTTTAAGCCGCATTCATTGAAGGTTGTTTCAGAGTTTCATCAAAGAATTTCAGAAATAACCCAAAATATTTTCATTTGCGAAACCATCAAACATCACAGACATGAGAAAACCATAGCAAGCAAGAGTTTTAACTGTGAATCAATGGAATCTTCAAGAAGTCACAACCAACTATCTAATGAAGAAAATTCAAAAACCCATAATGACTGAAAAAATACCTAATTTCCTTGGTTTGTCTGTTGCGAAATTTATCGGTGTTAAACAAGGCATATGGAATCACACCCGTTTCCACAATGCCATTCGTGATTCTGATAGCATATGGTTTGATTGAAGCTATCTTTATATCTGACACGAATATAACTTAGCCTTGATGCGTCAAAAAACATGCTTGTCAAATTTTTCCATTTTGCTCCAGTGATTGTTCTTTTGATAGACCTTTTATATGATTTGGATAAGAGAATTCAAGGCATGCCCCAAAGTACTCTTTCAATTTCAAAATTCCAGGCTCGCTTAATAACCATGAAGTTAAATTTGGAAGTTTCGGAAAAAAACAATGTATGCCTCTGCTTTTTTTTTTCTTCCTCTGTGAAAATACCACGCTGTATCAGCCGAAGAAAAAACGTATATCTACCGCAAGAAAATGGAAGAACATCATCGTCTACTGTGGAGTTTGAGCAATCCTTGCTCTTAAACATAGCGAAAACTGGGTAGAGCGCAAGATGGGTCATAATCAGGGCTGTCCTGAAGAAAATTATTGAGAGTATGCTGTGCTATCTTAATTAAAGAGTATTGAAATTGCGGGGTTACTGGACTTGGTGACGTCATTGCGCCGCCCTGAATAGCATTTGACTGGTCGTCTATCCAAGCCCAGGGTGGCAGTTACCACTTTCATCAGTTTTTCATTCCTCTTCTGGTCGTACGCAGGATATTATTTTGAGGCTTGGGGGAGTTCAGGATGTTTTTCCTCCTCGTTTGTGTCCATTCAAGTTTGTAAATGACTAGGGGAAAAAAAAAAAGACTGAAGTTCGTTGAAAGTTGCCCCAAAAACCAGCAAATACAAAAATTTCCGTGAGACCTTGAGAGTATGCGGTGCGTACCCTGTATTTTTCAAAATTTCTTGAGAGTACGTGGCGCACATAGCGCGTACCCTTTGGGAACAGCCCTGATTATAATTTAGATGAATCTTCTGTAGATGGTGAAAGAAATGATTTTTTAGACGTGCATATTTTCAAGAGGCATATTTTGGATGCAAAAGTGCTAACTGTGAGTATTGTTATGTAATGTTATATAATACGATGGAGCTAACTCATTTTCAAATAAAATTCAATCTACTATTGAGATTTCCTTGTCTCCATTCACACAGATCTGCTATTAAGTGAAGTTTTTCAACAAAAACAACCTGAAGAGTCTTCAAATGGAATTCAGTTAAGCTGCTCGGTATGTTCAGCTTTCCCTACTCTTATATGGTCTTGTTGCATAATAAAATTCCTCCATGGAACCACGTAATCTTCCAACAAAACATATGTACTCCTCGTATTTTCCTCTGATTAAACGTATCTCTTGCTTAATCTGTTTTCTACTTCAATATAAAAACTTCAAGTGGGATGTACACAACTGCAACTCTGATTTTTACAGAAAGTGTTTTGTCACTGTTTCTCGGCGCGTTATTTTTCTCTTTGTGATTCTATTTTCGATCTACTTCAAAAGGTCATCTTCGGACGCTTGCTTTTTGCAAAAATGAGGCAGTGAGCATGATGTCTGCAGATGTGTGCGTCCGAGAAGGAACACTTGCGCAAATAGAAAACTGATTCACGAAGAGGGAAGCAATGTAAAAATGTTTCTATAAAGACGTTTATATTAAAAAATATACATATATGTAAATACTTATAGCGAAATTGAGTAAGCCATCCTTCTTTCTTCTATTCATGCAAATCCAACGTCATATTGCTTAATGATTTTTCTTTACAATTAATATGCCACGTCTGTCCACAATTACCTTTACAAATTTACTCATTCGCATGTGTCATCTTCTCCACAGTTATCGCTTCATGCACCCTCATTTTTGTATTGTACTGCTTTATAGCCATACCCTCATATACGTTTATTCATGTATTGCATCAATTTTCTAGTTTCTCCTCACCACTCATTCCTGTCTTCATTCAATCCATAATTATCTCTTCATATACATTCATTAATGTATTCCAACTGCTCTATGGGTCATGGATCCTACTCATCCATGCTACTATGGGTCATGGCTCATGGTCCTACTCATATGCACTTACGTGATGAAGCTCTCTCATAACTGCCTGCATACATACACTCATGGGCTGCATTTACTCTACAGGTACTCTGCATTTACTCTACATCTACTCATGTACTGCAGCTCTTTCATGGACGCCTGCTCATATGACCTCGTGCGCTGCAGCTCTCCCATGGTTGTCTGCCCATATTCATTTGTAAATTGCATTCTGCACCATAGTTATCTTCTTATATGTACATATTAGCTGCAGCACTTCCACGGACGCCTACTCATATGCACCCATGAGCTGCATTCACTCCACAATCATCTACTCATGTGCACTTATTTACTACAGCTCCTCCATGGCCATCTTCTCATGTATATTCTCATCTATTACTACATCACCTTTATAACTATCTACTCATGTACATGTAGTTTTGCACAAAGATTGCTGACGACCATTTCTTAAGGTTCCAAGTGCACTTAGTGCTTAAGAATAGCACTTACAATTTGATACTTAAGAATATGATGTAGTGTTGCCAGTATGGTCCGCCCTTTCACTTTCAGATTCACCTGGTTAAAATAGCTGACGAAATTTCCATGACAATGGCTAACGTGCCATTTTATGAGGGAAAGGATATCACGTTTCATAATTGTTGGAGGAAAACTCTTCCCAACAATCCATATCCGTCAGCATAAGATAGATTTCCTCCCCCTCTCCGAAATTTCCTCATTCTTCCACTTCCCAACCATTATCAATCAAAATAAAATAGGCAGCGTTTGCAGCGAAAACTCGCCCAACTGCGCGCTTCAAGAAATTCAACTGAAGAATTAAACAGAGAATTTCGGGATTATTTGCTTGAGGCAATCACAAGCGACAGTTGGATTGGCATTGACTATCGCAACTGTTGCTGTAGTTATATACACTCAGTGTCAAAAACCTGTTGCAGTCATCAATCCAAAAACTGTTGCACCTGTTCCTGACTGCGGTAATTTTTGTGCAAAGAGTGAATACCATTAGGGATGCCCCCACGCAAACACGGAACCATTGCACCAGTGAGCGTATTTATTTGATTTTTAGGAAAATTGGGGATTCTATTACAAAATTTTCTTGCTTGCTTTCTTGCGTAGTTTAGGTGCCAAGACTGCATTATAAATCATTTAAGATGGGACTGACAACTCAACGTGACCTCCAGGGGCGTATCCAGGGGGCGGTTTGGGGTGTTGTAACCACTATCGCAATGAAATTTTGTATATTTAACATAGGAATACATAAGTTGTAGCTCTGTAATCCCTCCCATTAAGCCTATACCTCTCCCTTATGAACTTTCTGCCTACGCCACTGGTTACCTCTATACTACAGTGCATTTACACTCAGACAAGTGTACTGGGTTCCGAACCAGGCCTCGCAGTCTTATAAAATTTAAGTAGGATTTCTTCTTGAACTGGGACGGAATAAAAAAATTCGGCATCCCATGCAGAAGGATTATTTTGGGCCCCCTTTTGCACATCGTAGCCTTTGGATTCGTAAATCGCATCCTTCATTTTCTGGCGCCTCTGTGACAATGACTTTCTAATCCACAGCATATTATCGCGTGCCTTAATTCGACACTACACCATACTTTATATGGAAAGGATCGAAGGCTTTAAAGGATCTACTAACCATCATATGCTTGAAGACGGTCAAGTGCGTAATGATATGAATAAATTATTCGTACATTTTACGTCCACAGACTCCGCTTATAGCAGAACTGATGGTCTAAAGACTGACTCCGAAGCACTGATTTAAATTAAGAACTCTTCACGTAAATCAAATTTGAGCCCACAGAAGAAAATTCACGGGACAGAAATTAATAAATATTTCATAACATTCTTTGCTTTTAACCAATAAAGCTTAAAATTAATTAATAAATGCGTAATTTTGATTAAAAAAATATAGAGGAAAGTGGGGCAAAGCGGGGTAGGCGGGTCAAACGGGGTACCCACGTATCTTCCTAGGGGCGGGGGAGCTGCGATCTGGCGACGGCCACCTCTATATAAATCTGAAGTCTCCACTTTATCGGTTAGCTTCGTACGGCAGCGATTGGACTGCGTTTGTTTGCGTGAGAGAATTTTGAAGAAATCAGGCCTAAAAATTCTATATTCTATATATATGTTCTATATTCTATAATTCTATATATAAAATTCTACTTCTTAATGTGGATTAACTACTATAGAAAAGATGAATTCAGCTGCTCTGAAAGCGACGATAAGGGCAACAAAATGGAGTAGCGTCCTTCGACTGATGATGAAGGACGCCAAATTACGACGAATTATGTAATAAATTAACATTTTATATAATGTTTTTGAATAGTACCCCGTTTTACCCCACCTTCAGGCGGAATCTCAAATATGGATGCTTTCATAAAACGTTATTAGTTGGGTCATTGTTAGTGATATTTTCAAAATTAAAGGTAAAGTTCAATGGCTAACATCCTGCCAAGGATTTTAAGCATCTTGTTTGATCCATTTTGTGTTCAATGGTGGATATACAAGGTGTCCGAAAAAGAATGTACCCTTTTCTTTATTTTAGGCACAGGTGCCCAGTGTATGTGGAGAGAGGTGTCAATGACAAGGATTGAGATTAGCTACTCCAAGTTTTGATTGAAATATCCGCCGTTCCCAAGACTACAGTTGTTTCAAGATGGCGCCCACACAACAATAGAAGGCATTGAAAAGGGTACATTCTTTTCCGGACACACTGTATATAGTCAAACTCTTAATCCCTGTTTTGCCCCACTCTCCCCTACGTAATCTCGATTGGTAAAAGTGTAATTTTGATTAAAAGAAATGTAATCTCAATTGACAAAGGCGTAATTTTGATTAAAAATAGATGTAATCTCAATTGACAAAGATGTGATTTTGATTAAAAAGAAACGTAATCTCAATTGACAAAGGCGTAATTTCGATTAAAAATAGATGTAATCTCAATTGACAAAGGCGTAATTTCGGTTAAAAATAGATGTAATCTCCATTGACAAAGACGTAATTTAATTAATTAAAACATAAATGTGTTTCGTCAATTTTGCGTCCAAAGACTGTTCAATGAGCCACTTATATATTGCGTATATGAATATAAAAATCAAATTACTGCTCTTCTGAATCAGAGAAAGATCAGACAAAACAAAAAAAGAAAACCAGATCACTGAATAAAGACAGAGGAAGTAGAAACTGTGTGTGAATGTTTTTTCCTTCCTTCCCCCCCCCCCGCGAAGCAAATCAATTTCCAAACGTAACTGTTCATTGCGCAAAAAAAAGTTTATTGTTTAAATGGACATCTCTTTCTAGAAACGATTGGCTCTCCAAGAGACGAGTCATTGCATGAAAAGCTGATAAATTATCTCAGAAGCTGGCAATCATCCCAACGAACAGCACGTTACGTTATCGATGAAATTGATCAGTATCATAAAAACAAATCTATGAACGTGGCGATTTTTATGGAAATGTTTAAGATATAAATCGTTTCCGTACGATTAAGATCGTATAAAGGACGTTTAAAATCGTAAGTTTAGTTAATAGTAATTTAAAATTTTGCTTTTGCATTTCGTTCTACTAATGTTTCTAGTTACACAAAGCGTCTAGTAGATATGTTATATGTCTAACGGCGGCTATGTTATATGTCTAGTAGATGTGTTATATGTCTAACGGCGGATATGTTATATGTCTAGTAGATGTGTTATATGTCTTAGGGCGGATTTGTTATATGTCTAATAGATATGCCATATGTCTTACGGTGGATATGGTATATGTCTAATAGATATGCCATATGTCTTACGGTGGATATGTTATATGTCTTACGGTGGATATGTTATATGTCTTACGGTGGATATGTTATATGTCTAATAGATATGTTATATGTCTAATAGATATGCCATATGTCTTACGGTGGATATGTTATATGTCTAATAGATATGCCATATGTCTTACGGTGGATATGTTATATGTCTAATAGATATGCCATATATGTCTTACGGCGCAAGGACGACTGCAGGCTTGCTGTGCCGCAATTTGCAGATTTGGGAAAAATTCGAATCAGTAATGTCTAAGAAACGTGTATTTATGTCTCACGATTTTAAGCCCACTAGCATGGTTCGATTCCCACAAATTAATTCCTTGCACAATCCCTAAACCATTTGTAACGAAATTACTAAATTAATGGAAACAAAATTGTTAATTTAATGTAACGGAACTGTTGAATTAATCGCAAAGGAAAATTATTAAATTAATTGCAATAAACTTCTTGAGTTAATCGTAACGGAATTATTAAATTAATTTAACGGAATTGTCGAAGTAATCGTAACAGAATTATGAAGCTCATAGTAACGAACTTTTTGTAGTTTCATTGCACGTTTACACGAAAAGTTCCATTGCCGGATTATCCGAACTTTCGCTTATCCAAATTCGGTCTCCTTTATTTTGGATAATCCTGATTTCGGATAACATTATATAAAAAGAAAAAAATCGCGTATTAAACTGCGTCAACACAATTCTAGCAAACTAAAATTGTATTTTGCTTTTAATATTGATAAATTATTAAGAACTGAAAGCTTTATTAAGAATTTTGTCAAAATGCTCGGCTCCGCAGACCTCGTATAACTCTACGCCCATATGTATCATTCACATTTAGTCAAGTTCAACAACCGTTTGTTTACGCACATTCTTCTTCCGGTTTATCAATGGATCCCCTCATCATGAAAAGCACAGACTTGATAGTAGTCTTCTGTTATCCGTCCGCGTCAAAATGATTTGATGGTGCAAATGTAGATGGATCATGTCTTGGTGATGAACCCAGGTCTTTTTGCCTTCAAATCGCCTTTGTCCTCCGGATGCAGTCAGACCTTAATGGTCGTCTCCATGATGACCTTCAAATGGGTGTGCCTTCGAAGTAAACATCATACACTTCTTGAAGCACCACATCCAGGAAATCACTTCAAAGTTTTTTGCAAGACCATCTCAAAGAGTAAATCACCGATAAACACAAGTTACGACTTCGATGTTTTGATTCTCGTAAAGAGAATGATGTTCCCTCTTCTTCGGGTTCCGGTTCCCGATGCCACGGGGAAAACCTTTGAAGGTCTGCATTTCTTTAATATCGAAAGGATATTTCCTTAAACTAGGGGTTCCCAATCCGGGGTCCATCGACCTCTTGAGGACCCCTCGATAGATATCGGAAGATTCGTGAACTGGAAACCAACTTCTAATTGAAATTTAGAAATGCCGCCAATTAGATTAGATCGATGCTAGCAGATTAGAATAATGACGATATGTTCAGGGGCGTAAATATTCAAAAAACACAGGGGGCTCAAATAGGTTTATGATGGCTCATTTGATATGGCGCTAAATAGAACAATGTGTCGTGCTATCCAATGGGGGGCGGGGAGGGCGGCTTGAGCACGCCCTTTTCTACATCACTGAATATCTTACAACTTTTTTTATATGACGTCTATAATTATATATTTTTTGACTATGTTATGTAGCTTTTGCCACTATTGTAA
This sequence comes from Dysdera silvatica, assembly GCA_006491805.2. NCBI lineage: Eukaryota > Metazoa > Arthropoda > Arachnida > Araneae > Dysderidae > Dysdera > Dysdera silvatica. The sequence goes on along the minus strand of QLNU02003225.1, from coordinate 6,777,318 downwards.
GCTGAATGAAAAATGCATGAGAAATAAAAAATCGTAAGTATGAAGGAGTAATAGAGATAGGAGGAAATGTATGAGAACGAGACATAGAAAAACGAATGGAAATTATGTTTACCAAAGATAGAAACAGAAATGAATAGTCATCGCATTGATTATAGGAACCTCAGATTATAGATTATGTTACTACCGGGGAAAAATCCCAGAAATCGAATAATCTGAAAATGATAAATTAGCGGCGAAGAAAGTAAATGATTTAACGACCCTGGGACACGAACCCATAATCTGTTGGTTTTCGGTCGAGTGCTTTCCCATTAAGTTACAGACGTCAGATATTTCTTCGCTTGCGAGAGTATATAAGGCGTCACCATAGACAAGTTCGCAATTAGTGGAGTAGTACATGGACTGCATTTTAGACCAAGGCGACAAATCGAAGAAGCCAAATGCTCGATAGTACTGTTTAGTTTGTCAAATCATACTGTTTGCTTACTCTTACGCGCGATAGGTAATTTACGATGAGATCGATAGCTTTACGAGACCTCCAAATAAATTACGTTTACACGCAAGTGCGTCGTTAAGGCAAATTACAGGTGGGTTTTTTTGTTTTGTTTTGGTTTTTTTTGCCAATGCTAACCCAAAACAAATAACCACTTTAACCTTTTAATGTATTAAAAATATTGCATATATTTCAATTCTAGAGAGGGGGGGGCAACTGACCCCCTGCCCTCCCCCTTCAAACAACGCCCATGCTTACACGTAGGTCCCAGTTACGGGTTCGGTATCTCCTATTATCTACTATTTATCTACTATCCTAATTTTTATCCCATCCTCTGCGGTTATTTCGAAATCCAAAAATAGCTAATTTAAGCCGAACATGTTATAAATGTAAGATTCACTTTAGTGACAATATGAAAACTATTTCTTAAAATATTGTCTTCTTTTCAATCACATGTCCATTCCGTTTACAATTTCTTCCCTCCTTTCACATTAACTGTCAAACTTCCTTCTGCTCATGCTCAGGAAATGAATTAAAATTCGTTTATTATTGCAGAGAAATAATATTTTGTAATAATTCCCTGCGTTCTTTTAAATAGAGAAATTTTGCACTATTTGAAATTGTTACTAGCAAAAAAAAATTTTAATATGAAAAATATTTGAATTTTCATGTAGTTTTTCGAAGTTTAGAAAAATTATTACAATTAATGAAGTATCGAGCGAGGCCCCTGTGGCGCAAAGCCATATTAAGTCACCTGACTAGCCTTACCTTAAGGCCGCCTCTGTCTTTGAAATTTATTCATAAAGTTTGTCTGTGAAATACTTGGTCTATGAAATATTTATAGACTAAGAAATACTTAATCTATGAAATAAGTCTGTAAAATACACTTAGCCTGTGAAATACTAAATCGATGAAGCTTTCTCTGCAAAGTACTAAATCTATGAAGCTTTCTCTGCAAAATACTAAATCTATGAAGCTTTCTCGGCAAAATACTAAATCTATGAAGCTTTCTCTGCAAAATACTAAATTTATGAAGCTTTCTTTGCGAAAGAATCTATGAAGCTTTCTCTGCAAAATACTAAATCTATGAAGCTTTCTCTGCAAAATACTAAATCTATGAAGCTTTCTCTGCGAAATACTAAATCTATGAAGCTTTCTCTGCGAAAGAATCTATAAAGCTTTGTCCACAAAGATTAGTCTATGCAATACGTAGCCCATAGAAAACCTCCGTCCATAAAATAAAAATGGAACTTAACGTAACTTATTATTTTATTAAATATAATTTGTTTTAATATTACATCATACCTAATCAATTTCAATCAATTAAAAAAAATTATATTTAAATAGAATATAATTATTTCCCTTATATAGCCGTACACATTCGGTATTTCTACTTCTTCGAAATCTTTCTGAAAACTGTTTTCTATACTGTTTTAGAGAGTTCTAAGCAAAAAGTCCAAGACTCTGTAAATCATGGATATGCGAGCCTATAAAGTGTTCAGATTTTCAAATTGTTCATAAAATTCAAATAACGACATACACCGCCATAAGAAACTGTGCAACAGTGATTTAAACGGTAATCTAAGAGCAGAAAGGGGACGCAATCTCCTATGAGGTAACTTCGTCGCACAGCAACCATAAAACCCCTTTTATCGCACTCACATTGCCATCAAATTTAAGCGTAACCATATTTGTTTATTGGGCAAATTTTAAACATCGTGGAAAGATGATAAAAACCTTTCTTCTTTATATGGCCGCCATAAAATGTCTAAACGAATGACGCATCGCACCTCAAAGTCTCCTTTTGGTCGCTTAATAGTGCGTTAGGTGTATGAGACCTGCATACTAATCAAGTGTTTAGAGGAGTAAAATTGGGTGTTTACATTAAAAAATGGGTGTTCAACGCGATCATCCTTTGCAAACCGCACATTTGCTTTGAACTGGGCTATAATAGGCCAGGAGGGGTCAGTCAAGGGTTAAGAAGCCTTTGCATGTATGCTGTTTGTTTGCTTCTTTCCATTATAACACAGGATGGATTATATATAACTAGCATGTTCAGCTTCGGCCATTTGAAATGTCGCTCATTAACCTGAAAAGATAAGCCGTACTTGAAACTATCTATTGTTAATTGATTTTTTAATATTGTAACTTAAAATAGTTGTAGTATTTTTAAACCTTTGCTAGAACGACTATTACCTCTTAATTATTTATAGATCTATTTAGATTTATAGACCTATTTAGATTTATAGATCTATTTAGATTTATAGATCTATTTAGATTTATAGATCTATAGAACACTACAGACGAAAGTCTAAATTAGTCTATGATAACTCCGGACTTACGTATACCAGGAGCTTAGCAATTAAAAAATTATAAACCTCCTTAACGGGCACATTTGAATAGAGGACACCTCTATTTAACGGACACTTTTCCAAATTCCTATAATAAAGCGCTGTTTACTGCATGTGTGTATGCTTATTATCCTTTTCGAATAATGGACGTCTCCAAATAGCAGGCAAATACTCAAGTCCTAATGTGCCCGCTATTCAGAGGTTTTGCTATATCCATATTTGTATTACAAATAATGTATTTTTTCTTGGTTCTTCTTTATTTTTCCTAATAGATGAACGACCACTAGATTGTGGGTTGTTTTTTTTTAAGTTTTATTAATTTATAATATGTTTAATTTTATTTTATAACGCACGACTATACATGACAGACTTTGGTATAGTCATGACATAAGTCCCTACCAGTTCTCTCTTATAAAAAGTGGTCAATTTAGCAAGGTGGTCACTTTACCAGGTTGCACTGTATACTGTTGTATGTATACAGGGTGTCTCGGCACGAAGGTTGTAAACTTCTAGGAGGGATAGGGTACACCTAGATGGCTCGGAATCACATAGCAATGCTGGTCGCAAACCACTCACAGCGCTAGTTCTAAAACCGTCCAGCATGCACAAATAGTGACAACCAGTGCATGAGAAGCGCAAAATGCGATGTCCTAATCATCTATGCACTTGAGCAGCTGACCTGAGTTTTATCTGGCGCTTTTCACGCACTGGTTGTAAATATTTGTGCATGCTGGACGGTTTTAGAACTAGCGCTGTGATTGGTTTGCGACCACCATTGCTATGTGATTCCGAGTCATCTAGGTGTACCCTACCCCTCCTAGAAGTTTGTAACCCTGGTGCTGAGACACCCTGTATATATATGTTCCTTGTGAAAACATTTGAAGATATCACACTTCGGGGGGGGGGGATGTTATGAATCATTGTGATTTTCAATACCCTGAAATTTTTCCTGATGATGTATTTTACGTGCTTATTAAGTGTAAGCACTTTCGACGATTCGTCCTAAAAGTGCTTACACCTAATAAGCACTTTTAGACGAATCGTCGAAATTTTTTGCGCAGCAGGACAACAGAAAGTTTATTGCACAAAAATTACGTAAATGTGATGCCTTTTAAAGCAAGTTCAACACACTTTTTTCTCCTCGATAATTATTGCTTTTAATTATTTATATGAAACTTGCACATAATGTATGATTCATGTTCGACGAAGAGTTCATTGAGTGGGAAATATATGTCTTCAAATGCAAATTCTTGAACATACATATATGAAAAGAAAGGTCGATTCTACCTATCGAAGTATTTTTGTGGAACCTTCGATTTTAATACACGAGATTCTACTGTACCTATATTATTTTCTTGTCTGTGTAAATATGTTAACAACCCCTAAAACGGAAGCTTTTTGAATGGACAGACCATCTAATTCTAAAAGGAAGACGAAGAAAGGTTTAGAAAAAAAAAAGAAGAAATAAATAAAGAGTCGTCTATTTCTTGCTATCTAATTCGACCTTGCTCGGATTTCGTCAGGCGAGACATTATGGGTAAAAAACAAGATGTCTAACCCAAAGCAAAACCTGTTAGAAAGGTGTGCCCATTACGGGGTACCACGAACAGAAAACCACCAATAATTGGTATTCGGGCAAAAAGACCATGTGAGCACATGAGTATGTGTGTGTGTCTTCTGAGGTTTTCAGCATCAGAAGCGGCCTAGACGCGATCAATTACAATCGTCTAGAAATTAACATGATATATGGGTCGCCAGAAAGTGAATTGATTGCTTTTGAACCGTTTACGTCGCGTTGTTTCCATTTTCGATCAACTCCATTGCATGCTAAAATGTTGACTTCATTTGAAAACATGGCATTATTTTATTTTTATTTTATTCTATTCTCGACCTACCATTTAAAATGAGAGTTTATAGATGAAGTTTTCCCCGCACCTTGGACTACGGAAGTCCCGCACCACGGACTATGGAAGTCCAGCACCACAAACTTAAAAACTATTTTGATGCGACAGTGTCTGTCTTCGGCTTTGATTTTGTAAAATAGTCCCTCCTTTGCTTTTCAATTTCTGGGGCCCTTTGCATGTCATAAGCATTAGTTTTGTAAGAAAAGACCTTCCTCTGCTATACAGTGTTTGGCGCCCTTTTGTACATCTCATTGGCGTACGCAGGGGGTGTTGATGGGAGTTGTAACCCCCCCATTGCAATGAAATTTTGTATATTTAACATAGGAATATGTGAGTTGTATCTCTGTAACCCCCCATTGAGTCTATAACCCCCTTACGAACTTTATGCGTACGCCTATGGTACATTCTATATTTTAGTTCTTACAAAAAACTCTTTTTGCTCTTCAGCTTTTGGCGCCTCTTTGCATATCCTAGGCTTTAGTTTTGTAATAAAAGTCCTGTATTTGCTCTTCGAATTTTAGCGCTCCTTTGTATATCCAAGGCTTTAGTTTTATAAGGAAAATTGTTCTTTTTTCAACTTTTGGCGCCCCTTTTCATATAAAAAATCGGGTTTTTTTTCTCTTCAGCTTCCAGCGCCTTTTGCCTATCAATATGCTTTAGTTTGGTAAAAAAAACATTCCTTCCTTTTTTCTTCAGCTGCTGGGGCTCCTATAAAAATTACGGCGTAAAAAAAGGAAGGGGGCTCAAACTCCCTTCATTAGATATTAAAACACATTATTTTCTCTAAAACTTCATCTCATAATCTTCTTTAAAGCCACTTGGGACACCTTACAGCCACATGAGCCCCCATGAGTTCTGCATGGCCACGCTATTGATTTCATCCCTTTTTTTAATATGGCACTGATGTATATGTACGTATACAAACATAAAATCCACACACACACAAGCTTCCTTTCAAATTATCTAACGTAAGATTATTTTTTGCTGACCGCATATTAAAGGTACGCAGGCCATATTTTCTGAATTGCAGGTCTAATGTCGCTGCCAATGTTTACTGTGCCGAAAATTAAAGCATTGGAACCCATCTCCTAATAAATATTTTCGACCCAAACACTATGGAGTTCTGATGACATGTGAAGTATTTAAGAAATAATAATTTTTACATCGCCAAGTAAATTTAATCTTAAGGGGCCACTCACAAACCTCAAGACAAAAATTGTAAGGACCTGTTCCACGAGCTATAACAAATAAATTTTAAAGAGAATTGGCTGTGAAAAAAAAAAAATTCAAATCATAATGATTTGTTTATCTGACCTCTCTCTCTTCGTTCTTTGAGATTTCACTTGAACGCGATGTTTTACGATGTGTTGAAATGTTAGGGCATCGCGTTTTCGATTAAATCGCCAACGCTCGACACACTTTCTGCTGGTAGTTCGTCATACGTTCAGAAGGAGAGACAGAGAAGGAGAACTATGGTTGATGGATGAAGAGATAGAGAGAGAGAAAGCGACCTATTTCCATAGTGGTAACCCGTTCCGCCATGTGCCTTGTTGCCCTAGTCATATCCCCACCTCCGTCCAGGGACGTGGCCTCCACTTTCTGCCTACCACACCCATCTCCAGCGCTCGAAGATCGTTGAACGTCGTCATCTTCCAAGACTCGTGCGCGTCCTCGTCTTCCAAAACTCGTAGACGTCGTC
>QLNU02003225.1:6752075-6770774 GCA_006491805.2 Dysdera silvatica | reverse complement strand
TAGGCGGTGGGCCATTTCAACCACTGGAGCTATACGCAAAACGTAGGCGAACCTCCCATTACCCAGCCATAACAGCTCGATGTAAAATGCGCCATTTTTCACCTCCCTTTGACATCGATGTCATAAATATTTCAAAACTATTCAAGATGCAATATTGTTTTGATAAATTGGACTCTCAGCTTCATAGAGAAACGCGCATGCACGTTTATATGCGGCACTTTTTGAGGAAGTGAATGGGATATTTGCTCCCCCCTCCTCGGGGTGCTGGGGAAGCCACTGCTATATATTTATATGTGTGAGAAACGGAGGAAGGGGTGAGAATTATATATTTGATCATAGACATATGATATACCCGTAAATTAGAAAATTCCCCCACATCTCCATACAAGTTTACACTAAAATATTCTTCCCCCACGATATTTTTTCAACTTGATTTTAAATCTCACACATCCATCTATATTTCATAAGGGCGTTTCACTGGTCTTTGATAGCTCCTTGTTATTTAATTTTAGTTGTCCAACCTTCGTCGATTCCTGCGATACCTTGCTATTTCTGACCTTTTGCTTAGCAATAATGTCTTCCACTATTATTTATTGTCTCGCTTCATTGCTCGTTAAAGATTTTCAAATCTTTATTTGTGTCCATTTGTGTTTGGCGCGGTATAACCTCTGTGGTTTTATATCACAAAGAGAGCTGGGATTATAATGCAGTCGAACCTCGTTAAGACAAACATCAAGGAGAAAAGGAAATCAGTTCGTATCAACAGTAATTCGTCTTATTAGGAAAGGATAGCATGCTATACAAACTAGCGAGACTTCAGAAAACGGTTCGTATTATTTGTCTTATAACGAAGTTCGACTCTAATAATAATATTTTATTTCCACATATATATATACATTATTACAGTGTCTTGTGGCAGGTTTATAGAAAATACCATAAAATGGCATAACCAGCCGTGGACTTGTTGAAATAAGACAAATAAGGAGGAATAATACATAGCAAGCAAATAATTAATTATGTAAGCCCACCAGGATTATTAATCATCTAACCCAATTAAATAAAAACACTGTCACTATACCACTGTACAGTATAAATCTATAATATACCGTAGTACGGTAGTCCGTTCGCGCACACCCGACGCCCGAAACCGTTACTAGACGGATTGTTCCATTGCAGTTTATGGGAGGGCATATTACCCGAACTGGTTTTTCGCGCGGGAAAAACCAGTTACGGCAAGACGCCCTTCCCTAAACTGCAATGGAACAACCCGTCTGGTAACGGTATCGGGCGACAACTGAGCGCGAACGCACTATACATAATAAACATTTCGGATAACAATATCAATAGCTCTGAATATTGTTTTCTTTACTGTTTTCTTAAATAAATTCAGATTATTTTTTTATTTTTACTTCCATGGGTAGCTCCTTCCAAAATTTAGATCCTTTGTCATTTATATTATCATGAACTATTTCTGTTCTTATCTTTGGCAACCAGTATTCCCTGCATTCTATATATCTACCTCAATTACTCTCACTCCCCCGCAGTACAATAAATTATTATTTCTTTATTTATTTTTTTTCTATTTATTTTTTTCTTAATTTCTTTATTCTTCGAATATTTTTATTAAGATAAAAATATCTGTGTATTTTATTTATTGGTAGAATATTATTTTTAGTCGCTGTTAATTTTCAATTTAAATTATGCTCCGTTGTTTACTTTTTTATATTTCATTTTTTCATACGATTCATCGGCATAAGATTTAGTAAAGAACTGGTGTAAAACACGTTGATTAAAAATATTTTTTATAGATGCATACAAAATCCTAATTAATACATCATTATGGAAGTATCTATACAAAGAAATATGAAGTCATTAGAAGTCACTAATTACGAAGTCACAAAGATTATACTTTAATTAGATATTCATGGCAGTTTTTTATATCTGCGGTTTTGTAAAGTTGAATGTGGGCCCTGGTGAGGTCTCTAGTTATCATGTAGGTTCGTAAAATCATTCACTAACTGGGTCATTCAACGCTACTGCCCATCTGCCACAGACGGGTATGGGCTCATTGAGTCTGTCATTCTGCATGCACACTTCCATCATGTGTTTTCATTACATATATGCACTTTTTTTTTCTTTATTTTACCTTTTACTTAATTGAAATTCACACAAGAGGTGGGCAAACATATTCTCACAAAAAAAAATAAAATAATAAAATAAATATTTGTCGATCCCGAACCTTCATCAGGGGCCTTATCCAAAATTTCACACCTGGGAACTTTTCTGAAAACCTGCCATCAAATATCGACTCAATCATAAACGAAGACACTTTCGGCAACCTAAGTGAATAGAGCTCTTAATAAATAAAATGTATTAAATAATTTTACTATTAATTTTTTAATAAACTTGCCTTTTAAAAAAAACAATTAATTTATTGAACTTTTCAATGCATATCTTATTTATTTAGATCACTAGAAAGAGATTAATTCCTTATTAATTAATTCCAATTGATGCTAATTATTATTCGTTACGACAGTGCTATGACTTCGTTTTAGTAAAGTAGTTTGCTTTCCTTTCTTTGGTGAACAATCGGCTCCTCATATTATCGTCCGCATCTCCAACCATTAGTTTATATTCCAAACAATCCCTCCGACAGGAGTCGCTAACATCAGGAAACTCGTAAATAATGCATAAAACAAACAGATTTCCACCATTTATTTTCCCTGTTTGATTAATCAATCTTCAACGAGGTTTAATGAATCGCTAATCAGCAAAACAGCGACTCGCCTTCGGAAAACGAAATCGCCTGAGAAAGGTGGTATCCAAGGAGTAAGTTCCCGAAGGGGAACAACGGAGACAAGTCGCGATAGACGATAAGCCAGGCGAATGAAACACTATCAGAGTTAAGCCCTGGGGATATGGGGCAGATACTCGGGGCTACGTGCCCGTCCCAAATCAGGAAGGAGCTCCCAGACAATAGGTTGAAAGCTGTGCCTGCGTATCGATAGATGGCGCTCCGGGCAATAATTTATTTTTTCCTCCTCCTCCAATTAAAAAATACTCATGAGTTAATTAATGATGAACCAAGTACAAATTATAAGTGGTTGTTAATTGATAAAATTTTAGTTAATTACTATGTGTGGTTTTCTTCTATACTGCGCATCAACTTTGCTTTCCGGTAGCGGCAAAATTGACCCCGATTGGTACAAAGCTGAAGGGAGCCTTAGTAGAAAGCTGAAGGGAATCTTAGTACAAAGCTGAAGGAAGTCTTAATACAAAGAAGGGAAAGCGAAAATATTCCATATTCTAGACTTCGATATTTTCATACCTATTAATGAATGTTACGAAGCTCAAGGGACACAGGGAAACTTCTATAGGCATGTGAGACTTCGCTGTGTCCGACCTAGATATAAGCAGATCCGACTGTATCTTCAAAATCTAGTACGATCGATCGATGGATGGGTGGATGGATGGATGGATGGATGGATGGATGGATGGATGGATGGATGGATGGATGGGATGGGATGGGATGGATGGATGGATGGATGGAGGTTGAGCAGAAGTGGGATTGGGAAAGATGGCCGCTGGAGGCGGCTCTGTAATCACAGAAATCCAGTACGACCCGAATAAAATGAAGAACTTGAGACGAACGAAAATATTCGCTTCATCCAGTCCCTCACCAAATCCATTTTGTAATTTAAAATTGCACACTCCGAAAATTAAGTCTTCGTAGACAACGTATGTGCATCAACATGTATGCAATAACATGGAGCTTTGGATTCGCTTAGAATTCAATGAACAATATATTATCGCACCCTTGCGACCACTGCCGGATCCAGAGGGGGACTCTGGGGGCTCGGGGCCCCCAGAGCTGTAATAAATACGATTTTGGATTCAACGAACAAAAATAATTTAAAATTACTATTTGTAGCGAATAAAAAAGTATTTTTTAAATTTTATAATCATATGTTAATAAACACTAAAAATAATTTTGAAGGGTTTTTTTTTTTATCTTTTCATCTTTTTTCTGTCATACGACCGTTAATTAAGACCTCAAGCAACAGAACAGAATGAACCATTTTCCCCTCTGACTCGGAGCTAAAGGGGAATTTCTTTCTGGGAATCACAGAAAAAGGCGAAACAAAAATAATCTCTAACTACTGGTCTACCTAACTTGACAGTGGGAGGAAAGCTATGCTTTTTAACTTTCCGTCCTTATAAAATTGTTCGTTAGTACATACTGTAAGATATTATTACCCTTCACAGGGATAACACTGGAAGCCACTGGGCGAGGTTTTGTGAGTTTTCGTGTGGAATTTATTTTTTTACTTAATAATTTTCGACACCCATGTAGAAATAAACTTAAACTAGAGCTGTTTTTGTTTAGGAGAAAAAGAGACGCCGTCCTCATCCTGGATTCGAACCAGGGTCCCTCCATTTAGCCCTCTTTTAGCCTTCTTTCTTGTCCTCATTCGTCTAGTAGGTCAAGACACTCCGGGCTAAACGGAGGGACCCTGGTTCGAATCCAAGATGAGGACGGCGTCTCTTTTTCTCCCAAACAAAAATAGCTCTAGTTTGAGCTTGTTTCTACGTGGGTGTCGAAAATTATTAAGTAAAAATAAATTCCTCCATGAAAACTCACAAAAACTTGCCCCAGTGACTTTGCATGTTGATCATTATTTGGCAATTGTGTTATCCCTGTGAAGGGTAATAATATCTTACATCCTTATATACGGAGAAAAAGAGCGTTATTCTTGTCCTCATTCGTCTAGTAGGTCAAGACACTCCGGGCTAAACGGAGGGACCCTGGTTCGAATCCAGGATGTGGACGGCGCCTCTTTTTCTCCAAAAACAATAAAGCTCTAGTTTGAGCTTATTTCTACGTGGGTGTCGAAAATTTTTAAATAAAAAAAAAATTATTACATACTGCATTTTTATATTCAATTCATCGTCAAATGTGCAAATAACATGTTTATATAGTCAATCCAGAATTTTGTATAAAATGTGTGTGTCCAGTAATATCACATTTCGCCTTTATTTAAGGGAAATGTGTTTATTGGGTCATCGCTTTGATATCCAATAAGGGTAAAAGCATATTTTAGCACAATTTTGAGAAAGCGAAGATTTCAACAACCCTTTCTCCATGCCAGAACGGGAAGATGATTCATTGTCTGTTCTTTCTTTTGGATGTCATTTTCACATACTCGTAATAATGGCTATTGATCCTATATTAAATAGTAATTCTTTTACGCTCAAACCATATAAGACTATAAAACCACTTGAAAGTACCTCTAAAATTATTGCCATAAATGTATTTTTTGAAAACACGTGAAGATCAACCAAAAAATCTAACAATGATGTCATAGTTATTGTTTCCAATTTAACTGGTGTTTCTCCATGCAGCATATGCAGAATGAAAACAGAATTAAGAGATAAAGGGAAATTTAACTCTGGGGTGGGGGGGAAATGCCGACTAACAGTAGGCAAAAAAAATACAAAAAAGGCCCTTTTAAGGGCCATTAAATAAAAATAGCAGGAATAACAATAAACCTTACACGACTATTCTACATACACATATTGGCGCAGTATAGCCCAGTTGCTCTTGCGCCATAAAAATCCGAACATATAGACACACAACTCACGCCTATGGTCATTATCCACAATAAAAAAAAAGACGTGCCTGGAGAAACGGCGAATAACTGCCAAATTGGGTTTTTGGTCAAAACCAACAGTTACAGGTCAAAATATTGGAAAAATTGTGATGAATATGCTTACAAAGCATGGATTAGATACTAAAAATTGTGTTGGAATTCCGATAGATGGATACAGCGTTAGGTCATCAGAGGTAAAAGGTGCAGTTACAGAAGTACAAAAAATTCTGAAAATTCAATAAGATGCCTTTGTCTCAGTCGCGCATGGAGTCTTTCAATTTTAAAGTCGTCCTCTGTACAAGGTGTGAGTAATGCTGTGGAAATAATTGAGACCTCTGCATTTTTTACGGAATCATCAAAAAGAAATATAATCTTAAAGCGCGTGCTCCATGTATAAATAAAAAGCATGTGTGAAACGAGATGGGTTGAGCGCCATGGAAATCTGATACAGAAATTGTCAAAATTTGTGATGCACTCACTGACTAATACGTGGAGAGAAACTAACACTGTATTCAAAGCAAAGATCCTTTCCTCTGCAATAACAAGCAGCGAATTTTTAATTGCAATATTTTGTTTAAACAATTTTTTAATATTGACTTTGCCTTTGAGTCGTTCGTTGCAAAAGAAAGGACTGGATATATTATAAACTCGCAGCGTTATAAAAGACACTGCTTATACATTCGAAAAGAAAAGAAATAACTGTAATTTGGTAGTCCAAGTCTTATCCGAAGAGTTTGGAAGAGTGGCTGAAATTCTAAGAATGGAAATATCCAGACCTAGAGTTACTAAAAAACAAATACAAACATGTGCACTACAACTGATGTAAAAGATTTTTTCGACAATCAACTTTGCTTTTTAAATACCGTTTAGAATTTTCTATATTTCATTTTAAAAATCTCGCCCTTTTTTCTATTAAATCCAGCAAAAAGTTTTGTTCGCTAAAACCGATCAAATTATATATATATTGCACGTAATCATCGTACCAAACGAAATCGATATTTAAATAAGGTCGCTAAATAAGGGCTCGTTATCAGAGGCGTAGCCAGGGGGCAGTTTTGGGTATTGTAACCTCCATCGCAATGAAATTTTGTATATTTAACATAGGAATATATGAGTTGTAGCTCTGTAACCCCTCCCATTAAGCCTATAACCCTCCCCTTATGAACTTTCTGCCTACGCCACTGCTCGTTATAAATGGGTCCTACCGTGTAGCATAGCGATAACATCACAGTCCATCTGCTGTTATAGTAGTTGCCAAATACTACAACCGCAATAATGCTCCAATAATAATTTTATTTTTGATATACAGTAATATCGATATATATTTGATATACAGTAATATCAATTATATTGATATACAGTATCTCATTCATACGTCAGTGCAAGGGACCATTAACGGAAGAGATGCATAAGTTAAAATTTGAGTAGTTCAAGCTAAAATTAAGTAATATAATATAGTATAATAATAATAATAATATAGCAAACAGAAGAAGAAAATTATTAATGATCGGTTTTACTGAGTTAGATTAAACAATCAATTGTTTAAGTACTCGTAACTGCAAAGGCGGTTCGAGGTTGGTTTTAAACCCGGGCGATCTGGCACGGATTGCTTTTTGGAGCCCGATCCGGCGATAACAGAAACTTTTCACAGATATACAGTGAGCCATATACCCTATAAAAGTGACCAAAAAGTCTGAAAGGATTGCTCGAAAGCTGTCTCTAAAAATTTCGCTAACCTTGCCTCTTTTTAAAGACATTTTCTACTATTGGATCAATTTTAAAAATTTAAACTTGACTTCAGTTTGACGCCCTCATTCAAACAGGGCCCCGGGCCTTAAGCCGCCCCTGCGTAACTGAAGCATTGCAAGGAAATCTCAAGCTTCTATTTCCATAAAGTATTTATATTTGTAGCTTTTTAATGTAGCTTGTGTGTTTGTGTGCATAAGAAAATTGGTGGAAAAGTAGGCCGAACAAGCGGCACTGTACTTCCAGAAGTGGTAGATACTAGGACAAAAAAGAGAGAGGAAAAAATGAACTCCAAAAGGAGATCTGATGAATACTAAAAAGGCAGTCAGTCTCAAAAGAGAAAGTAAGAAGCAGTGGCGCCGAGAGCCAGTGAGGGCCTCCAGGCTCGCTTCGACCGGCCTGGGCCAGCCCCCTCCCCCACACACACACACACCATAGGTCCTTGCCAGGGCTGGCCCCGGGACCCATTCTCTCGTCGGCTCTGGTAAGAAGTAGAATGTAGTGAAAAATCGAAGACTGATTCTGATGTTTCCTATCTTTGGTTCCTTTTTTCAATCTCATTGAAACAAGAAGTTGTGGAATTCGATGCATCAATGTCTTATTACGTTTCATACGGTGACCAAGAGTTTCCAAAGCTTCCGTTGTTTTCACAGAAGTGTGAGAATCTCTTGTTAAACCTTCTTCTTTATCGGTCTCTTCAGTGTTGTCTTTATCATCATCAGTGGCGGATTTCTAAGTAGGCACACAAGGCACAGACCTAAGGTGGCACTTATCGCGGAGCGGCATCATAGACCTTAAAAGCAAAATTTTCCAAACTCGACAGTGTTGAAAATAATATTTCTTTTTAATTATTGTCCTATCTCCTCAATGGCGATGATATATGGGCGACTACTTCAACTTGTCTGCAAATTTAAATTACAAAATCGAAAGACAAATGACTATGACCATATTGTTTATATTACGATATTAGATGCTTCCCACCAGAGAAGTGGATGTATCTGGTATCAACACGTGGAAATTGCCGTTAGTTGTTTATTTTAACTTCCCAGCTTTGAGAAAAGCTGGAACAGAAGCGTTTTACAGGCGTCGTTAAAGGTAAACAAAGCGCTGGTCGATGTTGGCTATGAACTTTTGCAAAGCAGGGAAGTTGAAAACAGAAATCAAGGTTTTAAGCATAAAATAAAAAGGCTTTTATCTTAAGCGACAGACGCGAGCGCCATTTCGCTGTTACTGTTCATGATTGTTGATCTATCGCTGTTAATCACATGTTGATCTATCACTGTTGATCACATGTTGATCTATCACTGCTGATCACATGTTGATCTATCACTGTTGATCACATGTTGATCTATCACTGTTGATCACATGTTGATCTATCACTGTTGATCACATGGTGATCTATCACTGTTGATCACATGGTGATCTATCACTGTTACTGTACGGTTAATCGCAGCTTCAGTATTCTTTTGTAAGTTAGTTTTTCATATTCATTGATAAATAAGATAATGTTTTTTGCGTTCTTTTTGTAAGTAGCAATCACAGACACCGTCTTGAAAACGTAGTGGGGATTTCGGAAATTTTAAATCGAATAACCCATGTTTCCAAAGACTTAATTCTAATATAAATTTCATTCAATCAGATTATTTGCCACAATAAGATTCCTGAAGTACTAAAATGAAGCGAATTATATTTAATTACAGAAAAACATTTGTCTCTTGCCTCTAGGTGAAATAATTTATAATAATTAAATATGAATTTATAAATAAAAAATTATGTAATCGTAAGTAATAATTTATTTAAATTATAGCTATTAATATATTAGTCCAGTGATTCTCAAACTTCTTACCCTGCCCCCCCGATGTAGTATTTGAATAAAAATATTTTGTTTGCTTCGTTACGTCTTTTTGCACATACGTGTATATGCCCATTTGAACATTTTATTTATAAGAAAATTAATATATGGTTCAAATTAAAGCAGTTTTATTTAAATAAATTGAATGGCTAATTCAACACAAAATAATATTTTGGCACTTACATAAATGTATCAGTATTTTCTTTTATTAAAGAGCACAACTTAATCTCCGCATTTATAAAACATTTTCCCCTTAGAAAGCGTCCAAGTATTACGTAAGCAATATTTGGGCCATTTCAACCCTCCTCCCCCTCCATAAGCAAAAATTAACATTGGCCAATATAGGAAAATAAGCACAACGGCAACCCCCTCCCCCAAAGATGCTTACGTAATACTTGAACTCTTCCTTAGGAAAACGCAGTACACCATCAACATATAATAATTATTATTATTATTATGTTTATTAAGTAAAAATTTACATTAAATAAAAATATCGTATTTAACGCAATGAATTGCTCTACAATTAGCATAACTGCTTCTTTCTTTTTTTCTTTTCTTTTTTTTAACTAATTTAACTCAAATTAAAAGTAAGAATTTCACGTAAGAAAATATTCTCACGTTTCCTTGAATAACTGTCGAACTCCACAATTTGAAAACCTTTGTATAAGTCAACTTCTTAACTAGCCAGTAAACAGAAGTAACAGTAAGAAGGTTAGTTCTTAACTAGCCTTCTTAACTAGCTACTCTTCAAAATGGGACAAATATTCCTCTCTTGAGGACAGTGGAACACATTCTCCCAAAGCGGGGCTGCCTACCCGAATCGGGACGTCTGGTCACCTTACACATCGACGGAATTCTACGGTAGATTTTAAAAAAAAGTTCGTAGCCTTTTAAAATTTTGCGCCCTGGGCACTTGCTATTTATAAATCCGGGCTTGACGCGCTTTTCATGTAGTACATACTAGTAGTAAACGAATGGATAATGAAAAACTTGAAATGATAACGAAATAGAAAATTCTTGCGTTTTAGTCGGGAAAAAAAGACAATTCATATTTAGTAGCTAGTGTTGACTTGGAGTCCTTACAATAAATTTAAAACTCTTGGGAACTTAAATTTGAAAAGCTTCACTGAAATTCGTTGCAATGCAAAAATATATATGCAATAAACAGACGGAAATATCTATGTCAAATAAAAACAATCCCTCATGTAAATATGACATCACTACGACTTAAATGTGAGAAGCGGATACATGACGTCAGAGAAAACGTCCCTTTGTGTATTAATTATTTCATTTTCTCTTTCGAAATCGTGGGCTGCTGATAGTCCTCAAGATAGCATTCGTTCATATAACAACAATAATGTGTGAGAGATTTCTCAATTTGTCTCCCGAAAAGAGATAGCCGAAACAATCACCGACTGAAAGACAATGCGCGATGTTTCGTAACTGTTTCCGTTTTCTTTCTTAATTAAACGGCTCATTAAACGACGCGCTCTGCCAGTACTCATTCTTGACAACATTATGCTATGTGGTGCCATCTATTAGTGGGAAATCGCTCTAATCCGAAACCTTTTTATTCAGGCGAAAAATTATCCGATAATAATTATTTTTAAAATTCCAATTAATGAATCGCATTATGAACTAATCTGTCTATAAATTATTAATAATTTTTACAATTATTTTTATTATCTTTTCATCAAAATTATTATTGAAATATAATAATTTCTTTTCTTTATACCTAAATAAAAAATTACCAAAAATCGAAATATTCTCTATTTTTAAAATATTTTGTGAGGTCTAAATTAGTAGCTTTTATTAAGTTTTAAGAAAGTTCGCGATAATAATAGTTTTTTAAACGGAAACAAATCTGATTTCTAGTAATAATTAGACAGTTTGGAATTAATTTTTGTGTATAAATTTCGGAAATACTTTTTTTAACAAAAATTTACGAGGATTTTTTTCACCACGTCATAATTTTTTATTGCATAATATGTGTATTTCACGGTTTCGTAAAGAAAGTATTTTGAATATATACCTCTTTTGTGAACACGTGACATGGAAATTAATGGCATTTTTGGAAGCAGTGTGTCAATTCTTATAGAAACAACAATTTTTATTGTAGAAGTATAAAAAGACAAAAATATATCGGGTAGTCAGAAGCGCCCCCTGGGTTATATGCAATGGGGTACATCCAGGAAAAATTCCAATTGAATAATGTTGTTGGACTAATGTTAATTAATTAATGTTATTGGACTAATGTTAATTAATTAATGTTATTGGACTAACGTTAATTAATTAATGTTATTGGACTAATGTTAATTAATTAATGTTATTGGATTCAGTCCTCTTTCTCCTTTATCCGTAAGCCAAGGGGGAGCAGGTGCAGCCCTTGGACCCCTCGGGGCGCCCATACGGGTAGTATTGTTAGACAAATTTTAGAAAAAAATGTACTAATTTCATTTTATAATAAATGATTTAATTAACTTATTATTATTAACTTTAATAAATTTTCGTTATTTTTAATGATTACACTTCATCAATTTTGAATTTCAAAACGTTTTCTAAAATACCTGATTTTTATATATTATTTATAATGAATTAAATAAGATCATATTACATAAAATAATATATATAAATAAAATAGCATATAAAATTAAAATAATATATATATAAAATAACATGAATAGTATATAAAATTAAAATAATATATATGAAATAACATAAATGGTATATAAAATTAAAATAATATATAGATAAATAAATAAAATTTTAAATTCATTGAATTATAGTGTGTGATACCTTTCCGTCAATGTCGTGTCTTTGTTATTTCATTACCCAAACGTCGTCCCTGTCATATCTCGTATCTTTTCAGCACTACGAGCCGCCTCTGTCTGTCAGTGCATTTTAAAGTGACCAGCAAAAGACTCAGTCAGTAACTGTAATTCCACTAATCTAAACAAAATTTTAAAAAATATATTAATTTAAATAAATTTCAAACTTTACACGAAAGAAATATTTTAGAGGAAACATTTTGAGTTGACTTTTGAACTAAAAATATATTTTTCACTGATTCAATCAATCATAGGTTTATTTACCAGTCATTCACTGATTCAGTTAGTAGCTGAATCAGTAAACTGATTGAATCAGTAAACAATTTTGCGCGCGTAAACTTTATATTAAAAGTAAAACAAAATATTTTTTTTCTCTTCAAATGAGAAAAATCTTTCAAATCCGGCTTGAAACCAATATAAGCCTTAAAAGCCGTATTTCACAGAATTTCAGTGACATAAGGGCCTTAAAAGCCATAGTTTGCTAAGCTTGATCGATTTAGGGACGGCATAAAGGTCGTTTTTCATTGAACTACTGTGATATAAGGGCCACGTGAAAGCCTTAAAGTCAGTACTTCACTGAATTTGACTTAAAATCTCATGAAAACCTTAAAAAAATGTACTTCACTGGACGTAACTGGCTTAACGGACCTCAAGAAAGCCTTAAAAACTGTATTTCACAAGTTTAACAGATTTAATGGCCTCGCAAAATACTCCTTATGAAACTTGTAAAATGGAACTTCATGGAACTTGAGATAGAGGCCTCAAAAAAGACGTAATATCGCCTTAAAAGCCTTATTTGCGCTGAATGCAATTAAACTCTTTATTTTACCTTAAAAGCCTTACATCAAAGACCCCCCAGTAAATATTATATAATTAAACGCAGTTTTGCAGGTTTAACGCTGAATAACCTTAGTTGGCCGCTTAGACAACACACATAATCACAATCATGGTACACACAATCACAAACATAATGCACACATAATTACAAGCATTATACGCACATAATTACAAACATAATACATAATTGCAAACGTAGTACATAATTACGAAAATAATAAATACATAATTACAAACATAATACGTACATAATTACAAACGTGATGCATAAATAATTTCAAACATAATACATACGTAATTACAAACATAGAACATACATGATTACAAACGTAGTACATACATAATTCCAAACATAATATAAGCAATTTTATAACTGTTGTTATGGTATTCTTTTTCAACTTAGGTTTGATATTAGTAAAGTAATTTTTTTTTTGTATAAATAAAATAAAATGTATGCACTTTATACATCACGTTTGTTTGAAAAGGCATTTTGTATGTTTTATACACGATTTTAAGTTTGGGTTTTGCCTTTTCGGCACACACCGAGTGTCGGAAAAAAAAGAAAACCACGAAAAGAAAGAAAAAGAAGAAAAAAGAAGGAAACCACATCTCCCCGTTGTCCCGATTCAGCGACCAAGAGGTCGCTGAATATTTTTGGTCTCTACGTCCTAACATTCTGACCACTAAGCCGTTCGGTACACACACAACTAGCGATCCTCCACGTTAAAGGGTAGATTTAAAATTGACATAATATACAAAGTTATGATGATAGCTTTAACAGAGCGACATAAAATTTTGTCAGTATTTACAATAGCGACATAAATATTTCATCACTACCCACAACGGTGAAAAAATTTTTGTTAATATCTCTACGGTAATGAGATAAAATTTAATCAATATCTACGACAGTGACATAAAAGTTCGTCAGTATCTACGACAGAAACATAAAAGTTCGTCCGTATCTACGACAGTGACATAAAAGTTTGTCAGTATTATACGACAGTGACATAAATGTTTGTCAGTATCTACGACAGTGACATAAATATTTGTAAATATCTACGACAGTGACATAAATTTTTGTCAGTATCTACGAGAGTAGCATGCCGGTATGTCAATATATACAACAGTGGCATATAATTTTATCCATATTTTGACGGCAGCGGCACAAAATTTTATCAGTATCGATCACGACGACATAAAATTCATCAGTATCGATCACAGCGGCATAAAATTTTATCACTATTTACAAGTGACATAATATCATGTTAATATATAGGACAACGAAGTAAGCTAGCAATGACAAAGCCGGTAAAATAAATAATCGGACTAACATATACATGGGTGTACATTAACTTATGAGAACGGTGTTTTTTTTTGTTTTTGTTTTTTTTTATAA
Source organism: Dysdera silvatica (assembly GCA_006491805.2). NCBI lineage: Eukaryota > Metazoa > Arthropoda > Arachnida > Araneae > Dysderidae > Dysdera > Dysdera silvatica. The sequence continues at coordinate 6,756,464 of QLNU02003225.1, read as the reverse complement.
TGAAATGTTGATTTCATTCTCCTATTCATCGGCTGATGTCTTTTGCGACCTTCTTTACTGCGAAATTTTCTTGCAACCAAAAACTTCTTTAAAATCGTTTATCTTTAGTTATTGACAAAGATTATTTGTACTTTTGATATTTTCCGAAAGTATTGACCAAGATTTCTCATCCTTTTATTATTTATCAAGATTTTTAACCAATATTACTTGTACTTTTGGTATTTATCAGTCTATTACACTGGCGGTTCAAAGGGGGCATTGGGGCGATCGTCCCCCCACCTCCTTGAGCCGGGATTGTATTATGGAAAATTACATGAAAAGTACCAGTCACTTGGTTAAAAATAGGAATCGTAAACAAATCACCCCCCCACCACTTGGAAGATTTCTGTATCCACCATTATTCCATTGATTAATATTACCCGTATGTAATTCTTTCATCTCGCAATATTTGCCTGACATTAGATCGCTCCTTCGCTTTTTTCCTGCTAGATGACTTTCTAACAATCCCCGATATCTCTAGGGGGGGGGGGATAAAGACTGTTTAGTGCCAAGCAAAGGAACAAAAAACATTCAAAGTCCTTAAAATTGACCTTACGCAAATGCTGCTTTTTTATTAATATTTTGAAAGCTACCAAGTTATATTTCCCGAGCTGGAAAAAAATATATGTAACATGTAATTTTATAACATTCTATTAAATCTCAACGATGCATGTAATGAGTTAAAAAGATATAGGAAATGAAATGTTATAAGAAACGGACACTATGTAAGAAAAATCAGTTTTTCGTCCTTTTCTCACTTAGCATTGGACGACAGAAACAAATTCGACGCGTCAGTGCACTCACCGTCGACACAGCCTTTTGCGCAGTCGTCATGACGTTTAATAAAGTCAGCAAGAAGTTTGACAACGCCCAAAACGAAATCGCTTTAGCCAATTGTATAATTTTCTCTTACAGAAGCTTCTTTTATTGGTTGTCTTTTGTCTCTTTGATTTGCTGGGATGACCCTGACGCAGGAGCATCTTCATCCCTCGCGACCAATGAGATACGCCTAAGGCGGGGAAGGGAATCGAAAGAGGAGGTGTCAATTGCGCCTCAGCTATCTCATAATGGCTTCACCGCACAGCACGTATGCATGCAGTGAAAACAACTCAAGGCGTCGGGTCTCGGAAATTTCCAAAGCTATCACCAGATAATTTCAAACCTATTTTGAAGGATTATGAACAGTTTCCATGTCAAGCCTATTCAATGTAAGACTTATTTCATTATTCACCCTATTTATTGTTCAAACCTTGTAACATTAATGCATTAATTAATGCATTAATTTGACATTGAAAACTAATACAGGAATACTAAAGATTTAAAATTTTCCTTACCGTTATTATAGAGAGAAATACTCAAGCCTCTCCGTAAAAAACATTATGTACACAAGATCTACCGTAGAAATATATTTTGAATATATTTTTAACGTCAAAGAACAATTTCCATTGTTATGTACAATTTCGTACAAAATAAAACATCCAAAACAAAATTCTACACAATAATTTATTTTAAGAAAAAATATTTTCCATGGAGGGATGGTTTCATTTCAGAGTTTCTGCCCCATGTACACGGCTTTATAAATACGTACATCATATTTAACATGGATAAATACGTGTATCATATTTAACATAGATAAATACGCGTATATTTAACATAGATAAATACGCGTATATTTAACATAGATAAATACACGTATATTTAACATGAATAACTATATTACATTTATCGTGGATAAACATATCATATTTAACATAAATAAACATGCCATGTTAATTTTCTCTCTGCTCCTTTAAAGCTTTGATAAAATCTTGCTTTGTTTTAGCTTCATTAAATTTAGTTTGTATGGCGCACAACATATTATTACCGCACAAATTTACATTTGTATACAGTGGCGGCTCGTCCATTGGTGCACATGAGCATGTGAACCTTCCAAGAGAAATGAAAAGGATATAAATATTAAATAAACATCAATCAACACGAAACTATAGTAGGAGAAATACGAAAGTCAGTACATATGTTGATTTCATTGCTTTCATTTGATTGGTGACGTAATTGACTATACCAGGCTAAAGCATTTAGTTCCTGCACGTGCGATGGAAACTGACCTTTTGACGCTCGTATCATCCACCAACCTCATTCACCACTTGAACTGGACTTCGCCGAAGCTTTCTTCATTAACATGTTTCGTGATTCCATTGTGAATGACCACAGCTCAACTCCTTCCTTCAGCTCAGCTTGGCGAAATGTACTCCACCTAACTCCTTCTGATATTAATCCATAGTCCCACCATAATTGCCACCTCTACCAACAGACAGCCAACTTTTCCACAATTTGGTAATTTCTGGGAGGAGTGGCCGCACTACAAAAACCACGTAGTACTTGACTTCCTACTTTTGGAAGTCAACATTTCACTTAATAACTCAACTCTAGTTACATCCGCGAATCAACCTCGTTTGTTGACGATATTCCACGTGTTCACTCCCGAAGAAGGGCGAACTTTTATCGCCCGAAACGCGTAGCTTGAACTCAATCTTGACATAAATACGCTTCTAAAACGTTGTTTTTTGTGTCTTATTTATATTGCGTATTGTTTCGTCGAATATTTCCACTTAGAAAGCAGTTTAGTACTGAAGGCATTGGAGGATGTGAGTGTGGGATACTTGCCGCTTACGGTCTAGCGTTCGCACAGTTCTGATTATGCGGGAAGCAAAACGCAGTTACATTTATCGAGTTCCTTATTCGTCCTGGCTCTTACTTCGTATGCTACTTGGAATATCCGGTTAGTTTAGTTTTATAATTAACTATTATGGTTAGTTTTATTATTGTTTGTACAAACGTGTTAATAGTTAAGATTGCATTTAACAAAATAGGTGTTTCGGAGCTGAAACAATTACATTTTTCAACATTACTACTGGAAAGAAAAATAAAAATAAAACTGCTCAGGCCAACATATGAGCTTAACGTTATCCAGGTGACAAAATTAAAACTTAGGGCTTTCGAAAGGGAATTCAAACCCAAATTATATGAGAAAAATTTATGGATTTGTGGATGTGAATTAACTAACAGGCTGTTTTGTTTTTACTCTCTCCTGTTTGCAAAACAAAGTGGTGATTCAAGTTGGGTGAATTAAAGTGTTGCTGATTCGTCACATCTGACTCGAAAAGCAAAGAAACATGAATGCTCGCAGTCACATCTGAACTCTGTATTAGAGCTCAATTTGCTTGGAAAGGTTAATATTCGTCAACAGATAGACACTGCATTTCATTCAAATATTAAAAAACAGAATGTGGAAGTAACAAAAAATTGTTACGTTCTTTCAAAAATAATTGATTGTATTCTATTTTGCGGCGCATTTGAGCTTGTACTTCGAGGTCATGACGAACTCAATGATTCATTAAATCCAGGCGTTTTAAGAAATCTTATAAACTTCTCAGAAGAGCTCGATTCATCTCTGAAGGATCATCTCGATAGTGCCACTGTTTTTAAAGGAACATTGAAAGACATTCGAAACGATTTGTTAGACTGTATGCTCACTGTCTGCCAGGACCACGTAAAAAACGAAATTTCAAACGCAAGTTTTGTTTCAGTGATAGCAGATGAAACTATTGATGTTTCATGCGCTTCCCAATTGGTTATTATCTTTTGATACGTTTTAATTAACAACAACTAGTTGAGACATTTTGGGAATTTACTAATCCTCCTGAACATGATGCAGAATCTATTGCTGGATGCATTCGAACCACTTTGGAAAAAGTTGTAGACAAAACTGAGAAACTGATATCTCAGAGCTACCATGCTACAAATGTGGTGAGTGGTCATCAAGCTGGTGTTCAAGCTATTATTAAACGTATTTACAAAAATGCACATTTTGTGCATTGTTATGCACATCAACTCAACTTGGTTGTTGGCCAAACAACCAGTCAAAATCAGCAAGTTAGAGTATTTTTTTCCAACCTGAGTGATATTACTAACTTTTTCAGTAACTCTCCACAGAAGATTGCTATTCTAGATGAAACTGTTGGAGAGAAGACACTTCATGATTCAGCTACGAAATGAAATTTCAAGAGTCGCAGCACCAACACAGTGTACACACCAACACAGTATAGGGAAGAGTTAATTGAATGCATGAAAAAAATAGAAACATCATCGAAACAAGCTGTAGCAATAAACCAAGCATAAAACATAAACGCTCTTTGTTAATGTTCCATTACACGTGAACTTACATCAAAGCAATGAACGCGCCAACACGATCTTCTACTGAAGATCTAACTCATTGAATCCGAATATCTACATCACTCAATACAAAAATAATCTACGGCACTGAATACAAAAATATTCTACAGCACTGAA
>QLNU02003225.1:6729736-6751975 GCA_006491805.2 Dysdera silvatica | reverse complement strand
ACTGAATCTGAGTATCTACTATATTGAATCTGAGTACCTACTATATTGAATCTGAGTATCTACTTTATTAATCTGAAAATCGACACTGAATCTGAAAATCTACTACATTATATCTGAAAATCTACTACATTATATCTGAGAACAGACTACACTGAATCCGAAAATCTACACCAAATCTAAAGATTTACATTGAATCTGAGAATTTATTGATTCGAAAACGAAAATCAGACCGATGGGAAAAACAAAATAGCGGGTATACAACAGTCTGCATAAAAGTTCAAGCATTAACGCCCAAACGTTTGAACTTTCTCTCATAACAAGGGCCCGAGCCACTTAACTAACGTAAGAAGATTATGAAATCTTCTTAACGTTGGTTACGTACTATATTCGCATGACCAAGATTACTGTTGCAGTTGTTCCTGTCCAGAAGGATTTATAATTTACAAAATCATGAATCTACCCAGCCTCGAAAGCACTACACACCTTCTTAAACTTGACCCATTTCGCGCACATCTCATTGACTCCCAGACTCTGTATCAAAACGCACACCCTTCATTCATTACTGCGCATTGTCTTGCGCATTTAAATTAAGCCGAACTATTTTGTCGGTGAGCAGTGGCTTAAATAATACATAAACCGTGCTTACTGTTTAACAAGGCAGCAGCCAAGATTTAAGTTCGGGGGATTCACGGATTTGTACAAAATAATGCTAAATGAAGATGTGTCACCTTTATCGTAAAAAGAAATGCAGGTACATCGTACAAAAATAAATGAGGAAATCCCAATTTTGCTTTCAGACATCATTGTAATTTTTGCTTGCAGTTTTTGTCATCAAATTTTAATTGTTTATAATCTCTCCCTTTTACATAAGATGGTTCCTATATTTTTGTAGTGGTCTACAAAACGAGGTCTTGTAGTCAGAATTTTGATAATCATGCAAGGTCTGAGGGGAGGGGGGGCTCTCTCCTCTTTTTACAAATATGACAAGGAAATAGATATATGTATTTTTGTGTTCTTATTACAAATTTAGTTAGGGGGAATAGGTCCCAAAGATCCCCCCACGGATACGGGCATATTATTTAGGCACTATTTCCTAGCGTGGAAAGAAAGTAAACAGTAGGATATGGGTATTATATTTATGGATATAGTGTACTGAACAATCTGTTTAAAATTTTCGAAGCGTAATATTGTGAAAAGGTTTCCAAATACTTGCCAACGTATGTATTCCTTTTCTTCCTATGGCAATGCTTAATCCAGTGTCGTTTTAACGGATGGGCCAACTTGGCCCCAGGCAAACAGGGACCCTAACTGAACAAAGTTTGCTTATTATTATATAATATATAATAATATATATTATTATATATTATATTTATTCTTATTACAAATATTTTAAAATTTAAAAATTAGTGTTAAAAGGGCACCAAAAAATTATCGAACATAGAATCCCAAACAGGGCCAGCTCAAGATGATGAAGAAGAAGTGCCGCAACATGACGTGGCATGGACTCGACTAATGTCTGAAGGTATCCTGGAGACAATTCACACCAGGAATCCTGCAGGGCAGTCCACAAATCCATAGGAGTGCAAGGTGGTAGAGATCTCTTCTGAACAGCACGTTGCAAGGCATCCCAGATATGCTCGATAATGTTCATGTCTGGCGATTTAGGTGGCCAATGGAAGTGTCTAAAGTCAGAAGAGTGTTCCTGGAGCCACTCGGTAGCAACTCTCGATGTGTGGGAGTCTGGGCTCTGAGCAGGCCAGTCCAATTCCTCAACATCCATGTCAGCAAACCAGCTCTGTACAGCCTGTGCTGTGTGGATAGGAGCATGATCTTGTTGAAACAAGAATGAACCTACTCCAAACTGTTGCCACAATGTGGGCAGCGTGGAATTGTCCGAAATGTCGAGATAGCCTTCCATCTTCAGAGTTCCCTTCAAAGGAATTAAAGTGCCAAGCTCGAACCATGAGAAACCACCCCAAACCATTATGCTTCCACCATCAAACTTAACTTGAGACACAATACAGTCATATAAAAAGCGTTCACCCGGCATTCTCCACACCCAGACTCTTTTATATAGTATATAATACTATATTAATACATAATACTATATAAATAAGTATAATATTTTTCTTGTACGTTGACAAATGTTTTGTAAGTTTCGTGAAATTTGACTGAAAATTGTGGATATTATAAGCAAAAAATATGTGACAAAATTTGGGTTTTCTTAAAGAAACGTTTCTATCTTTATGAATATACATGTTTGTTTTACGAAAATGCACACAGGCATTAAGCATAGCTGGTTAAATATTTTCTGAAAGTTACAAATAATTTCCAGCTTTTTATGATACAGGGTGATCAAATATATTTTTTCACTTTGTCAATATGTGGGTGGTCCCCTAAATGCACAAGTCACCGAAACTTTATTGGAAAGTGTGCATTCAAGCACCTTCTATATATCTCCAAAGTTAGAGAACAATTGGCCGAGTGGTTTTTTAGAAATTCGAAAAAAAAAACAAAAAATCCAAAGTGTCCGGATACTTTTGGGCATATAGTGTACATAAAAATGTTACATATAAATGTTACCCTTCCACATAGCGTGGGGCCCGACTCAGTCACGTTAGTCAAATCGGCTTACGACCCACCTGAATCCTTTAAAAAATGCTTTAAAGCAGTCCAGATTTTATCAGTTCCTCCATACATATTCATATTATATAATAATTATTATTATATATTATTATATATAATTTATTTCACAGAACAAGGCAATGATAACTACAGTCTCATATATACCGGCGAAGAAAAAGTGACACTGCTGGAAAAAATCAGGCAAAAGAAATTTCGCCATACTATAGTCAAAGAAAATAAATACAGCGTAGCCGAAATATGCCATATGTTCCCTCTATATTCCACTGGCGTACTCGAGGGGGGGGGTCATAGCCCCCCTTACGATATAATTTTATATAGAGACCTATGAATATGTGAAATTGCAGCTCTGTAACCCCCACCCCAACACGAAATTTCTGCTTACGCTAACGCTATGTTTTTACTACAGTGAAGTGCAGTAAACACATGCTTCCATCTAGCGGGCAATTGGTGAACTACATTCATGCTGCCTTTATATATATTTATATGATTGATTGATTGTTTGGCTTTTTTATGGCGCAAGAGCATCTGGGCTATACTGCGCCAAACATGGTAAAATCAAAGACTGTAGTAAAAGCCAGTACTTTTTAAAAATTTAAAAACGTGCGTATGGTCAGCATGGTCATTTAAAATGTCAGACAGTGATGAAGAGTTAAAAGTAAGAGTGCGGGCAAGTCTATAATAGGGGCATTGAGTTAAAATGTGTAAAACACTCATGGGTTCATTGCACACTTGGCAAATTGGTGCTGGTTTTCCTTCCAACAGATGTCTATGGGTGAGATGGGAATGCCCAATGCGAAGTCTAGCAAGGAGAACCTCCTCTTTCCGATTTTTACGGTATGAGGAGGGCCAGTTACCTCCTTATACCGTAAAAAGTGGAAAAAGGAGGTTCTCCTTGCCAGACTTCGCATTGGGCATTCCCATTATATATATTTATATACAGGCACGCATACATAGGCACATATACATAAGCACATTGGTTGTGGTACACAAGTAGTGCGTGAAATTACGCATACATATATTCTTTAGACAGATGAGGAAATTATAACTCTCTATAATTTTTTATATCTATATTTCTATAGATATTTATATCTTTAAAGGCTGTAGCGCAAAAAAAAAACAAGAAAAATTTACGATTTACCCGACAACCTAATACAAACCTAATACATGGGGGACAGGGGGACCCGTCCCCCAATGTTGGTATTAGGGTTCCATGTCCCCCTCCAATTTCAAACAAAATGCCTTCTACTGGTATATTGTCCCCAACAATATTTGTATGACGTCGGCAGAATGTTTCGTAAGGGTGGACAAGGATTGCTTCAGCAGAAATAAAAAACCTTCATTCAAAAATACCATAATTAAATTATTTAAATAAGTATTTAATTTGTTTAACTAAATAATAAGACAATTTAGTTCAAATAGAATAGAGAAGTTGTCTAGTTTTGCTCTTGAGGGAAAAAAAACTAAATTTTTTTTAAAAAATTCGAGGGAAGGCACTGCCGTATGCTGCCGGCGCCCATGCTTTTATCCCCTGTGTCTTGTAAAAAAAAGGCAACATCGTAGATATTTCCCTTTTTTCCACTTAATACAATATACAAATGTAAGGATTTGAATACGATGTATAAAATTTGAATGACTATTGAGAGGTTAGTGAAACATGTGAATTATCTCATAAAGTTCACAATTGCTTTTCGACAATATCTCCCGCGCCGTGGCGTCTCATAATATTTGCTGGACGCTTCTCAAAGGCAAGAGTAGACCCAAAATGGAACGATGCGTTTTATCTCTCAAGTGAAACGCGACCCTCCCGAGAAATTAGTAAACACCGCGCATGCGTATTTGCATATTTACATCTACCCTCCTTTCACGCCTTGGTTATGGGATTCAATTTCATTGAAAGAGGCCAAGAGGGAGAATCCCCAAACAATATTCCGTCGTGATTCGAATCGTTAACAAAAACGATCAAAAACACATAAAACGATTTATCATCGCTCGTTTTTCGCCAACATCCATCGCTCTCACCGCGATCGTTCGGAATCCATTAAGCCGCTTATAAGCCGTTTGGATCCACCCGTGTCGCCCACGCCCAAACCGCGACCCACGTTGAAACCGGCGTCACAGAGGTCAAAGGGGTCACGGCTTAACCTCCAGATGCCGATGCCAGGTGTCTAATTTAGAATTTTTTCCCTTCGGATTTTTTAACATTGACGTTAACAAATTAAACACTGGGAAATCCTCATTGCAGTGATTAGTACCCAACACGATGAATTTTTTCCATCAACACATTTTCCCTTTAGGTATTAGTTTTTCCCAATTTCCCTACAATGTAGGGACTTTTCCCGCAACTTTTCTTCTACATTTTTTCCTGCAGCTTACCTAAGAATGCCTATTAATGAGTAATATTTGTCATAGGCGTATGCAGAAAGTTCATAGGGGGCATTACAGAGCTGCAACTCTATATATCTATATGTATATATGCAAAATTTCATCGCAATGGGGGGTTACAATTCCATCAACACCTCCCTGTGTACGCCAGTGGTTTACGAATGATATTAAAGGTCGCAGCAATACAAAGATTTCTTAAAAAGATAAATGATAAAAATGAACTTTTGGCTTAAGAAGTTGTGTAGACTATAAAACATTATGCTTTAATTTATGCAAGTGGCATAAAAGTCAGAGATTTGAAGTGAAATTTCTTAATAGGGAAAACTGAATATGAAACATTATTAAGAAAGGGTATTGTCTTAGTGTTAGAATATCTGTCCTTCTCTTTAAAACCCCCAAATAAAGTATTTCCGTAGTGTACAGAAAAATTCTTTATTTTTTAACGTTGAGAGATAAGAGATATCCTTTTTTTAAAGTTATTAAAGAAAAATCAGTGCTTCAATCGTGAATTTAAATATTCTGAAGTATTATTTAAAAATGAAATATTCGTCATAAGAATGTTAAAAATGAAATATTCGTCATAAGAATGTTAAAAAATATATGCATCGCGTTTAGAAAAATATGATGAGCTGGATGAAATTTACGGCTTTTAAGACAGGTGAACATTGAAAAAAAAACGATATTGTTATGGATGCGTAAGCTGTAAAAAAAATTTATTTTAAAATTTAAACAGTATAAAATTTAATTTATTCACGTGACATAAAAGAAGGAGGTTTGAAGTATAATTTCGAAGTAAGGAAAACTAGATATGAAACGTTATTAAGAGATAGTGGGGTTGTTGTTTTTTAGAATAGCTGCCCTGTTTAAAATTCAAATTATATGTTTATGTGGTGTATAGAAAAATTCTTTATTTTTTTAACGTTGAGAGATAGCTTTCATATTTAAGTGGTTAGGGGGAAATTTATGCTTCAATCGTGAAATTTATGTATTCTTAAAACTTTATTTAAAAATGAAATATTCGTCTGAAAAAATATACATCGCGTTTAGAAAAATACGATCTTCTTGATACAATTTACGGCTTGGGACACGAATGAGGATTGAAAAAAAAAAATCAAGAAAGTGGCTTGTGCGTGCACGGGGATTCGAACCCGGGACCTGATGGTCAGAATGGGGTTAAAGGTGGCTGTAATGCTAGAGATTTCGTAAAAGATGAATTAGAAATGAACTATTTGGTTAAAAGAGATTTTTATGGATGTATAGGCTTTTTAAAAATGTGCTTTAGTTTATATAAATTATATAAAAGACAGGTTTGACTTGAAATTTCATAGCAGGAAAACTGGATATAAAGCTTTATTGAGGTGGTTTTTTTTGTTTTTGTTTTTTTTTTAGTTTGAGATTAGCTTTCTTTCCATTTAAAATTTGTTAAATATTTTCGAGGTATAAAAAATTCTTTATTTTTTAACGTTGAGAGATGGGGATATAACTGTTTTAAGTTACTAGGGGCAAATTAGAGCTTCAGTCGTAAATTTTAGGTATTCTTGAAAATGGATTTAAAAATGATATATTTGTCTTAAAAATGTGAAACAATATTCGTTGCGTTTAGAGAAATACGGTCTAATTGATGCAATTCACAGCTTGAAAAATAGATAAAGATTAAAAAAAAAAGGGAGGGCTGTGCGATACGGGGACTCGAACTCGGGACATTTTTGTACAAGCCTGCGCAGAAAGTTCATAAGGATGAAGGGAGGGATTACGGAGCTGCAACTCCTTATATTCATATGTATGTGTGTGTGTAGTGAAGTCCTGTCTAAAGCGGAACCTGCATAAAGCGGAAACTTGCTCAAAACGGAATTTTTTTACGGTCCCTTCAAAAGTCAATGGTAGTTAACATTAGCTACGGAAACTGTCTAACGCGGAAGCGGAAAACACTATTTAGTCCCCGCAAAGAGAAAAACCTGCATAAAGCGGAAAATCGTTAGTAGGAAGAAAATTTTCTCAGCAGAAAAAGGAAAGAGGGTTGTAATACAATGCAAATAGCAAAGTGGGGGATGACGAACAAAAGACATTTTACACTTTATAGATACAGATCTTGACCACCATTTTGCACACCATCCCTACTTAAATAAAAACGTTCATCGTCAGCCAGACCGAAATGTCATTCATGTCGACTTCATGGATAAACTCACAGCAAGCAAATCGTCATCCGTTGTAGGGTCTACGTACAGAGAAACACCCTAAGTTCTCATTTGTATTGAAAGATACTTCTCAAAGATACTTAGTTTTTGTATTAATTGTTCTTGAAGATCGTAAATTCAAATAAAAGAACTTTCTGGAAACTAACAAAGAATGGACTGGGAAGAGTGTAACCCTTATTCTTTTCTTTCTCCATCAAGGAGCAATCACTCTGGCGGCTGATAAAATATTCATGAATCAGTCTATTTTCTTGGCATCTAGAAAACATGTTAGGTTATACGAGTTATACGTACGCCATAGCAAAAACGAATCCAAAAATCTTTCAATGTGGGGGGTGGGGAGACGATTTGTTTCCGATTCCTCATTTTAGCCTAATGTTCGGTACTTTTCATTTCATTTTCCATGATGTAATTTCGACTCAAGGCGGGGGGGGCTATCGCCCCATTGCTCCCCTTAAATCCATCAGCGCGCTCTAGTATACTTACAGTACATGCAAAACTTTGTCTTCAACTAAACAATTCAAAAATAATGAACATGATGAATGATTCAATATGCGAAGTTGAAACGTGTATTGTAAAACAAAATTTTAAGCAAATTACCATAAAAAAATTTATATAATACAGTTAATGTATCAAAGAATTGCATACTGTGAGTGAATATTAAAGGTTGAATACTTGATACGTCAGCACATTTCTCATTTTAATCCTGATATAAAATGGACTGATTGAAAATTGGGGAGTGAGGGCGATTATATACTTCGTTACAATTTAAGCTTACGTAATATACTGCTTGTATGGAATAGGCGTGTACAGTCCAGGGCCGCCCCGAGGGTTGTAGGCGCCCGGGGCGAGATTACTTACGGCACCCCCCACACGTATGTCCCTCTCCCAAATCTTCCAACTAAGCTTTTAATTATCGACTCAACATTGAAAAATTTTCAATTGGCCCTTTTAAATGCTTACTTTTAGTAGGCATATGGCCATGAACAGAAAATAGCCCTAAGTAAAATTAGGGAGTTAAAGAGTTGGGGTAGAAGTAAAAAAAAAAAAAATCTCAATATGATTTGTAGTTTTAAAGAAAACCAACCCATTTCGACAAATACGGCATGTTAACATAGTACTGAACAAATAAGTATTAAAGTATGGAAAAAAAACTAATAATATGTAATGTTATTTGACTTCACAGCCAAATGCAATATGTTAAACATCTAAAGGAATCTTTCTGGCTTTGGCACTTGCAAAAGATTTTAAAATTTGTTTAAAGTCCAACTTTTTGGCTTCCTCGTTTGCAATTGCTAAAACTGCCAGAGCACTAAGTCTCTCCTTGGTCATGATCGATCTGAAGTAAGTTTTTATAAATTTTAGTTTGCTAAAACTTCGCTCGGTACTTGCAACTGTGATAGGCACAGTCAATAGTATGCGCAATGATATCCACAAGTTTGTAAACAGATCCTTTTGGTCGTTGGATTTTATTTGTGCAATACCTTGATAAGAGTTATTACTTCATCTTCACCATGATTAACACTTCTGACGTGAAGAATTTCATTATATAATTCTTTTCCGTTAATGTCACTAACATCGTTAGTAGTCAGAAAATTTTGAATTTTTTGACAACTTTTCTTGAGGTCTTCTTTTTCGGGCAGCTTGTTCATACTGTAAAAAAACCCATGTACGTTGTGGTGATTTTTCAGTTGAGCTGATTGTTCTTTAAGAAATGTAGAGATGCTGTAGACAAGGGACAAGAATACCCTTTTCTAAACAAATCTTCTGGAGAATCCGCAACTTCATTAGAGCCTTCATATCGAAATTGATTTTTCATACTCCTGGCCTCTTTATTGGAAAAGAAGGCTCCATTTCGATTTCTTCGGCAATTTCCTTAGCAGTTATTATTGAATCAGTTAGACCCTTCTCCCTGAAAGCTTCAAGAAAATTTTCACCTCTCTGGAACAGTTCCATTGTTGACGGGATATCACTTTCTTTAGCTTGCAAAGTTTTGCTTACCAGATTTACTTGAAATAAAAGATAATGCCCAACAATTCAACTGACCAAGAAAGAAAAGTCTTCCATGTGATTTACTAGTGATTGGGCCTCTGACGCTGTTATTGGATTATCCACATTTTCTGACAATTCCATTAACGATTGCCTAATCTCAGCATGAAATGATCAGCCACGTCAGCACCAACACTGATGCCATCAATAATTCGACGCCATTTGCCAACTCGTGGGGGTCCAATAATATCAAGGGATACCATTCGGCGACGACTAGCTGACGCTAGATTCAGATCTCGATGACCATTACGGCGCTTGCCTCTGACACCCCGCCATAGGCGGTGTCGTCTGGAATATTGTGCGCTCACGGTCAAGCTGGACAGTGTAAGATTGGAGGAATGTTATATTTAGTGACGAATCCCTCATTTTACTCGATGCTGATGACCGCCGTACACGTGTGTGGAGACAAGGAGGTCAGCGGTCGAATCCAATATTCGTTACTAAGCGGTACACAGCCATTACACCTGGTGTAACAGTCTGGGGAGCGATCTCCTGGGACAGCCGGTCACCTTTATTCGTGCTACGATGTACTCTCACCGCTCGCAGGTACGTCGACGGATTTTACAGCTAATGGTACAGGCTATGGTATCTGGCCGCCCAGGTACTGTTTACCAGTAGGACAACGCTAGGCCACCTACTGCTACGGCTGTCGCAACAATGTCTTCGATGTGTTAATGTCCTTTGAGTGGCCTGCCAGGTTTCCAGACCTTTCGCCTATCGAACTTGTTTGGGACATGTTAGCAGGGGTGGCCCGAGCATACCTCCTTTGGGGGGGGGGAAGAAACACAAAACTTTCCAACTACCCAAAGGTGCTGAAAATATTATATATATATAAAGGGAAACATTAAATAAAATAAAAAATAGATGGAAAGAAGGATAAGCAATTCATATAAGATAAATTCATAAAATGTTCATGGAAGTTGTTAAGCTTATTTATGTGTTTCCATGCTAATCTACTACTATTTTGTTTATTTTATTTTTGTATTTGTTTTTACTGTGTTTCTGCTATCTCTATTTCTGTCAATTTCCTGTCATTTCAATTTTACATAACTTTCTTACATTTTCAAAAAGTACACATGTATGTATATTTAAAGATAATAATTACTGTTAAATAAGCAACCCCCTCCACCAATCTAGAAATTGAAGTAACGTTATAATACAGCTCTTAGCAAGTGCAGAGAATTTTAAATATCCTATGAGCCAGTATCCATGTCTTTCCACGTGGAGGCGGCTGCACCAAGTCCCTCTCTGTCCGCCCCAACCGCCCAATCATGCAGACAAGTATAAAATGGGAAGAAAAATAGTTAAAGGAAAACTGCAATTCTTCGTTCTTTTAATGAGCTCCATGATTTCACTGATCGATTAAAATCAATTTTGTCCGTTAAATCTTGATTGCATTTCAAAAGCAATAAATTATTCAAACGCTCGTTACTCGTTAACGTTTTCAAGTAGTTTTTGACAATTTTTAATTGACTGAAAGATTCGTTTGAAGCAACACCATATCCGATGGCAATTATAAACTGAATCAGTCAGAAAGCTGATTTCAGAACATGCTTATATTTATCAGAATTGATAATTAAATCAGCTAGCTTGCTTGCTTTTGGGAACATAGAAAAGAGAACATCTAGTTCCTCTTGAAGAGCATAAACATCTGGTCTATCTGATGAAGCACATGGAATTATATTTACGGTGTTTTCTAAATTTTTGTATGCTTAAATTGACTGAATTTAATGGAAATTTGAAGATGTTGAATATAGGTGCAATAACGTCAATGCAATTATTCACGTTTTCACGGAGGCCGTTGACTAAGGTATCCAAAACTTTGATGAATTCCATTCTGTAGAAATTATTCGGAGTCTACTCGATTTGAGTTCCGGGATTTTCGTCCAGCTTTTTAGGTGGACACATGCGCGGATGGTGATTTTGGAATTCGTATCCAACGTCAATATTTAGTTTTTTAGCAAAGACGATTGCACTGCTAATTAAATTGTCGATATCAGTGTCATTAGTTTTTATCGAATTTAAATTTTAAATTGTGCTATTGATTATCGAAATGCAATCTAATATATTCAGCTCCGAAGTTTCAATTGTTTTTATCAAAATTTCAACTTCATACGAGATATTTTTCAGGAAAAAACAAAGAAATGGTAAAATCAGGACTTACAATTTTTTTTTTGTAAAGGCTAAACGATTTTGTTCTTGTCTTAGATTCTGCATTCGATTCTGAAATGTTTAATAATGTTTCCATGATTTTCTCGAAGGATGAGCTGATAGCTCGAACAGTTTCTGCTCGGGCAGTCCATCTTGTTTTTGAAAGTTTTCTTATACCAATAGCATTCGCGATTTCTTCTAAATTTAGTTTCAAATTCTGCAATCGCTTAGTGCTAGCTGTGAGAAAAATATACAATTCCTCCATTGTGCTTAAAATCGAAGCAATAATCAAGATGGCGTTGCAACCATGCTCAACGACGCTATTTATCAGATGATCTTAACACGGGATATAGGGTATTTGCCGTCATAACAATTCACTCAACTTTTGTCAAATGCCATTGAACTCCCCTGACATTACACTAGCAAAATCGTAGGATTGGGAAACCAATTTAGATAAATCTAGTTTATTTTCATTAAAAGTCAAGTATATATCACTTGCCAGTCCTTGTCCAGTTTCATCTTTAGATTCTAAGACTTCTAATGATCTTTCTTTTGGATTACCATCCGAATCTACTGCTTTTACCACGATGGACAAGATGTCTTTGTGAGAGGTGTCCGAAATTGTATCAACCATTACACAAAAAAAGTGGACTGTCATTGATTTCCTTAATAATTTCTTTGCAAACTTCAGATCCAAGGAGTTGGATCCAAGGAGGTTTCAGATCCAAGGAGTTCATTTTGGGGATTTTTGCTCAAGTAGGTAATATGGTAAGGTCTAAATATTTTATCTTCCAGCCAGGAGCATAAAGTGCTATTATTCCTGGCGATTAATTGCGCAAATTTATAAAAGTTTCCATTTTCATCTGAATCTGACCCCCCTAAAAGCAATGTTTTGTCTTGCTGAAGTTCGCGAAATACCACATGAAATCTTCATGACTTCGGTATTTTGCATTTTAATTTTTTCTTTTCCAATTAACGGTTGCGTTTAATTTTTATCCATTAAAATATCTAAATGCTTTGATTTGCACAAGTAATTGCAATAATCTGCTAATACTGATTTGTGACGTTTTGATGAAAAATGCAATTGCAATTTTCCTGGTTTTTTTTCTTTTCCACCACTTTTCATTTTTCCCCAGTTTCTAACGCCCTTGCACATCCAATTGTTTTAAAAAAAATTCACGCCCCGTTCCATTGGAGAAAAGCGAGCAAACAAAACAAAAGGTGGCATCCTTCACAGTGCTGTATTCCATGAATTCATATTCCTTATACCAACGTGCGTTCAATCTATCTTTGCCATCAGAAGGAAAACGAGCTAAATGTGGTTGATGAGGGCCTATTTCTATTAAATAGTCACGTTGGTTATCGTTTTCGATTGGAACACGTAAACCAGGGTCGGGAGAAATTATTGGTGTAAACTTGGCATGATTATCGATATTAATACTAGCACTGCTAATTTCCAATTCTATAAACGGGTTATTCCCCTGCACAAGCAGGGAATCAACAATTTCTTTTAGTGAATCTAAAAGTTCTAAAGCTTCAAATGTGATGGATCGGCAATTTATAATACTTTTATTTTCTGGTTTGCAAGGATTTCTTCCCAGATGGACAGATTTTTAACTAAAAACGAGAACAGACCTATAAATTTGGTAAAACTTACAACTGTAGTATTAATATCATCCACTTTTTCTTTTGAAAACAAGATTTTATTTCATTTGTAGATTCATTTATTACATGATCGTCTATTTTAGACTCAGCTATTCTAGATACTACACTCGAACATGGATTTTCGGAGTTTTCAGCAATAGCTTTCTGGTTTCCCTGTTCACCATCACATTCAACTGTTCTTCTTTTACTAGCTTGAAATGGATTAATTGGGGCTCCAACGTTTTTCACTTGAACCCTTTTTCCTTCGTGAATGATTTTTTCGTGATTGGCTTTATAATCGTCATTAAACACCGAACCACACAATAGACACTCTACCTTAAATCGTTTGGGTTTCATGATTATAATGAAACCTTAAACAATAATCAGTATAGTAAAGCCCGTAACCAGACAATGAAGTTTAAAACTAAAAAACTTAAAGTTATATAGCTATAATTTCTTTTTAAGTCTGCTATTAAATTTTTGATTTATTTTGGATTACTAATTTTTCCAAGGATGGGGATTAACGCGCCAACTTCCCCATTGTCTACGCCACTGATCCCTCCAACATACTAAATTTGAAAAAAAATATTATTCACAATAACTATTATTAAATACCATTTATGTAATTTCAGAAATTCGTATAGCTTCAACCTTGAGGATATTCTTATATCATGAGCTATGATTAATTGATAAGATTTAAAACTTACCTTAAATAGACATCGATAATTACACTAACGTTGCACAGCGAAGAAAATTTGGGAACAAAGTAAGACTACACGCATTCAAAAACGAACGATGTCACATAGAACAGAATCAGGGCGTGAATGTCCGTTGCCATACCCAAATCTCAAAATGCCCTTTAGCGCAACATCGCGGCTCCGTTTTCAGATGTCCGCAGACAGAATTTCGGTAGCCCAGACAGACATTGAAAGCATTTAGCGTCTTACGACCCGAAGGGAACTATTTAAAACCTCTGCCTGCTAGCTGTACCAACGCCGCCTAGAGGACTTCTTCCAGGTGGCGTTGGCTGTACAGATATAGCTACAGACGAATTCCTCCAGTTTCACATCATATTCTGCTTAACCCTGCTGATTTTGAGTTATTTGAATACAATGGCCCTCAGGCAGGACACCGTGTGACATTTCGAAACCGCAAACTGACAATGACAACTCAGGTTCCAATTTCAAAATAAATAAAATAATAAAATAAATGGCATACAAAAGACACTGACTTCGTTTTTATCTCCTTTCATGAGTCAATGAGCAAACCAGCATAGCGCACAATATATCTGTATCCCCCGCCATACCTCCTGTTGCTCTAGAACACCAGCTTACAATAAAGAATTGTTGGCTAGTACTGGTGGTATTTCCATTTGCTAAAAACAACTTCCTCACCCCACCCGACCGGGCGCTTAAAACCTTAAATGCAAAATAAAATCTCGGGCGCACCAGGCTCTTAAATGCCTTAGAGCAGCAGTCGCCAACCGGTGGTCTGGTTCATACCTTTTTATTTTTTTCGATTTTAACCGGAATTTCCTAACTTGGAACTTGATTTTTCCGATTGGGTGAGACCCCCCCCGTCCACCCCCCATAAGACCGGCCCTGGGCTAGACAATATACCACAGACGTGGAAACGGAAATAACTGCTAACAAAATGGGCAGTTATAATCACAAAATTTTTCGACCAACAAAAGCAAAAAAGTCAATCTTTTTCTTCAAATAACTCTCAATTTTGCCAACGTCATAAAATTTTTCAATTATCTATAGGTGAAGAGTAAAAAAAATAAATTATTTCATCTTTTTCCCCCTGAAAAAATCTAAATGTTTGCGAAGTTGACAATTGAAATTGCATGGATTTCCGACCACCCAAGGAATTAATCATTCATCCTTTTTTTTTCGAATTTAATCGGATTTTCCCAATTTGAAACTTGATTTTTCCGATTGGGGGGGGGGAGACTCCCCCGTCTCCCCATAAGGCCGGCCCTACATGTTGGGTAGGCAACTTCAGCCGTCTCGAAATATCTCCAAACTCGTTCAGCAGTTGCTGTATTTGTGTCAGGATTTACCACAGCGGGACATCGCCCACTTAATTGACTTTATGCCCCACCGAGTATCGGCTTGTAGATATGGCTGCCAGGGGTGGTTTTACCACCTATTGAAAAGCACATTCTTTGTACTGCTACACGTCAATAAAACGGTGTTTTGTTTCGATGTTTCAATCATTTGTTCATCCACTCGAACGCTATACACGTCTAGTTTCTTAGTTGTGGTTCAATTTTTTCTGGGTACATATATTTTATTACAACAGAGTGTATTTCCATCAATATCTCCTAATTGTGAGAGAGATTTGGTCCTTGTGACTTATATCCGGTGTAATGGCCATAAGGACAGAGAAGTGCTTAAGATTTTTTTTTTATATATATATAATTGCTTGTTTTACCTTATTGCTAGAAGACAAATAAGC
Organism: Dysdera silvatica; assembly: GCA_006491805.2. Lineage (NCBI taxonomy): Eukaryota > Metazoa > Arthropoda > Arachnida > Araneae > Dysderidae > Dysdera > Dysdera silvatica. The sequence goes on along the minus strand of QLNU02003225.1, from coordinate 6,736,448 downwards.
TCAGTTTGAATTCTATTGCCAAGCAGATTAACTTGAAGAGAACTACCACTTTGTACCTGTCCCAAATGGTACATCATTACGCAATCAAATTGTCCCAAAAGTTGTACTAAAGCTAGAAAGTTGCCATTGTTCTTTGTGAAAAGCTTCGATGGTGAACCTCGAAAAGCAATATTATGTTCTGCTAAGTACAAGGTTATCGATACAAGACGTTTTCATACCTCTTGCCATCTTTCAGTTTCGGTGTGAATTTGAGTCAACAATTCATGTTCGATGGAAATATTCCCTTTCAAGCGAAATTCCACTTCATGCAACTGCGTCATATATTTAAAATGTTCTGGGGTGATTTCATGGGAACGAAGTCGGTCTGCAATGTGCTTCCAATCATTTATTCCTGGTTTTTGACCAAGTTTTGATTTAGAGTTGGGATCAAAAATACGATACCAAAAGCAATATACCGAGTCATTAACGAAGGAATAAATCAACCACCGGTGCCTTACCCTTTCGCCGTTTACAGCACATTGATACTGAAAGTCATTGGAAAAATGCCTCTTTTGGTCATTCTTCGGATATTCATTATCAGTTTTAGTTAGAGGTAGCGGTCCTTTTAGAACAAGTTCATCTCTCTCCCCCTTTTTAAGGCATTCCGGCCAAGTTGAGGGATCTGCTGTAAGACATTCAAACCTGCTGCTACCATCCGCAGATACGTTTTGCAAAAGTGTGTCATTTGATGCTTGTAGATTGATGTTAACAGTAGTGTCAGAAGAGGATGCTGTGATGATGTCACTGGATTCAGAAGTCTCCCTCGACTATATTGATCTTATTTCTGTTGACGGATCAATATTGTGTTGTAAATGAGTTTATTTCATTTGAATTATTCACAACTTTAGAAACAACAGCTGAGGTACAAGTTGCAGGGGAAAAGTAGGTTGTCAGCTTCGGCACTTTTTTTTTAATAATGCTGCATTCGATGCTTCCTCGTCTTGCGCTAATTTGCATCTTTGCGCTCCAGAGAATTTTTAGACACAGTGAAATGGCACTCGCAATATTTAATCTGTACGTACGTGCTGTTACGGAAATTCTTTTATTTACACGGGTAAGACATCACAAACAGTGGAGGGTTCTTAAGTCGGACTGAGAACAATGGAAATTCTTAACTCTTCATTACACATATTCACAAGATGCACAATAATTAAACAATGACGATGATTACTGATATTTACAAGAATTTATAAAGATGATGATTTTTAGTGTTCACAGGTATTTACAAAGGTGACTCTCGGAGCACAAGGCATTGTGCAGCCACTATTAAGTTCAAATCATAAAATTTGCTACTCACTCGTAACGATGATTTCACAAGCACAATTGCCGGGATGGCAAGATGTTGACTTGAAAATAAATGTTCTCAATCACAGTACTTAAACACTTAGAAACACGACTAGACGAGTTGACAAATACAGTTCACAAATACTCACAATAAACTTCACAAATAATCCACATAAACTTTTCAACGAAGGCAAAAGTTCCCGTAGCGAGCGATTACAATAGCTACTCTGCTAGGTCAAAATCTTCAGATGAAAACGACGTCAAATATCTTAATATCTGTCTCTCTTTCTCTCTTCCAATCCATACGGGGAAGCTTTAAATAGCTTATAGAGAACAATCTGGAAATAATGAACCCTACTGCTTTCTCGAAATTAGTAGAAGTTTGCAGAAACTAATTTCACCTCGGACGAGTCTTTTCCCACGTCATTGGTCAGGGCTCGCGCCAGAACGGGCGACGGGTAGGGAAGAGGAGAGGGCGCGACAACCGACTTTCAATAAATCATCAGCTCGTTGGCAATGACAGCGACCCACGCTTCGCTACCGGAGGGATGCAGGCGAAGGGCGGAGGGGGGAACGCTGTTTCCAAGGGCGCGGTTCACTGACCAATAAGCTACTTGCCATATACTGCAAACAGACCCTTCATGTTCAAGTGTTCTATTCGATTGTTAATTCCACGGTATTGGAGTTACGAAAAGAATTGGTATAACAGTTAGCCACTTTTTTTAAAATAATTTTCTCCCGGTAAATTAATGTTACCCGATTGTGAAACCCAATATTTTGCGGTGGCGGCGCCCCCTCAGACTACGGCGCACGGGGCTGACCGCCATGCTCGCCCCGCACTTGGGGCGACCCTGGTACGGTCACCATGGAGATTTGTACTATATTGATCGTAACTACTAAACCCACAAAATAGTGCAAAAATTAAAATTAATAAAAATAAAATGCAGTGATAAAATAAATATTTCTATCGAAAGGAAAATAAATATAGTCTTAAAGTTCGCAAGATAAAACCATTGATATATAGTAACTATATTGATACAGTAAATGTATATATAATTACTATATATATATATCGATGGAGGAGACAAAACAATTAGCATATGCAGTTATCTTTTACCACTAAATTTAACTATGTATGTATTTATTTTGCATGTAACCTCCATAAGGCGGAGACTTACATACTATGGAATTTTTTTCCGGTCCCGTGAGTTTCCACCTCAGCCAGGTTTCACTGTATATACAAAATTTCGTCACAATAAGGGGTTTTAACCTCCGTCAACGCCCCCTGCTTACCCCAGTGCTAGTTATGAAATACTGGTTTTAAAAGAGAAAATTGTTAGGCATTGAAAAATAAGACACATTTTACCGAAGTTTAAAAAATTAAATAACCGGTTAACAATCGAATAAAACGCTTTTCTATGCAATCGATCGGTTATTGATATCCCTATTAGGAGTTGCATCTTACATTAACCTTCTTAATTAATATTAGCCAGAGATTTCCATGGGCAACGCTAACGTGGCGAAATCTGCAGGGGCGTGGGCGTTAATGGAGGTTGTAAACCCCCATTGAGATTAAATTTTGTATATCGACATATGAATATATAGAGTTATAACTCTGCAACCTCCCCCCCCCCATTAAGCCTGCAATGAACCCCCTTATAAACTTTCTACGTACGCCTATGCTGGCTCCCATCTCCTATATCTGCACTTGCTCTCATGAGACGTTCGGGAATTTTTGCATCTGGCGCCATCTGTTAACGAATAAACTAACTTAAATATAATTATCCACCAGTTCGCTTAATTTTTAATTCGTTTTCGTTGCTAAAAATATTTCCTTCGTTTCATCTGAACACAGTGATTTGTCAAAATAAATGAAGAAATAATTAAATGGTGATTGAAGAATCGTTGAAACAGCAATATCAAATATTACACCCAGATGAAAAATATTGAATATACATTTTACATTCCGAATCACTACCTCAAATTTATATCACGTGACTTTTATATAAAAATTTCCTGATATATGGCTTACTTTGAGTGGCGCCCGCAGTGCCATAAAGCCGGGGTGGGGACGTTATTATGCGGGCCGTTTCAAACCCACAATTCGCGAGAGCAGATTTCTTATTAAATTTACGCCAAATTAAACTGCATCTCAATAGGGTTTATTTTCTTTTACCTCAAGGAAGGGAAATCGCGAAAGGAAAAAAAGAAGTAATACTTGTTGCTCGTTTTAGAATAAATCGTAGGGACAGGGCGGTAGGGACTTATCGAAAGAATATTTTTAAAATTTTTCCCTTTGCTCTGTCAGAAACACCTGCGCCGGCAGCTCTTGAGTTATGAGCGTATCTTTAGGAAGGCGAGGTCGGCGAGTCAAAGGAGGGGCGCAGGGAGCACAGAATGTGATATTTGACTCCGAACCACGGAAATGCAGTGCGGGGAGTGACAGAAGGGGAGGAGTGGGGAGTTCAAACCCCACCCCTCCGCCCATCCCATCCCTCAGATCAAGCAGGCATCAGAGTGTGAAATGTCAGGAAAGCAGCGACTACCGATATTATATTAGGAAAGGATGCGAAACAGAAGCGAGCATCCAAACAGAAGCTAAATTTCTCGCTGTTGAAGCTGCAGATGGGTAGAATAACTCCTTCTTGGAGTTGACTCACTAACTCTTGACTCAGTTCTAGGAGTTAACTTTTTTGAGTAAGTCCATGATTTCTCAGCAGTTGTAGAAACAAAAGCGGTATGTGCAGAAAGAGCTGAATCCTATGCAGCGCTCCCTCTTTTACAAGTTAGCTTTATTAGCTCCTTGCATATACCTTACCCATGGCAATAAATGTACGCGCACCGCATACGACGCTGTTATAAATAGTAAACAAAGAGGACTCTTTATTACACCATTAGGACTTTTTATTACACCAAATACTCCACTTGAGCTATGGTTTACAAAAAAATCAGCACAAATATTGTAACTGGCTAATGACTGTAACAATGATAACTATATTGTAACTGGCTAATGACTGTAACAATGGTAACTATATTGTAACTGGCTAATGACTGTAATAATGGTAACTATATTGTAACTGGCTAATGGCTGTAATAATGGTAACTTGATATATGCCTGGAATCATTACACCTCTGAAAAGACGGTGGCAATAAATTTACGCGCACCCAGCTTTCGCGATACAATTACCACTTTGTGGGTCCTCCTTTTCCTGCCTGTACGTCGGCAACTCGTCTAGGCATTGATTCGACGTAGGCACGACAAAGTTGGTAAATAAAACATAATACTTTTGCAGTTGGAAATTGCATAATTTAATGTCGTGACAGCTGTTTCAGTAGCTTCTTGATACTTTTTTCAAACGAAATACATTTACAAACCAAACAAACTGTTGATTGGTAATGATGGTCACGGTTTTCATTATACGAGTTACAAGTAATGCTTCGGAGAAAAATAACCGTTTTTCACTGGGATAGGAGAAACGTCTCTGGATACAACGCCGATCCACGAGACGGCGGAAATGTTCAGAAAAGCAATCATAATTAAACTGATGAGGATTTTAAATACGGTTAATGGGGGAACAGTTTTTTGTAGCATTCTGGGAAAAATATGCTTTCACTAGGATCGTTGATAGCTCCATTGCCCATTTGAAATGTGTGGAAGGCTTCAAAGAAATTAAGGTTCGACGGAAAGCGAATGCGTTCAATTATTCGGGCATCTTGGAAGGAGAAACGATGGTTTTGATTCTAACAGTGCTGGGTGATAGAAGATTTAAGCACTTCTTGTTTTTATGCATAATTTTCGTGTTTCTTGACCCTAAATCGCAATACCATTCGTGTCTGGCTCACGTAGCATTTTCCGCAGTCTTGACAATCAATCTTGTAAATACCGGAGTTGTTAAAATCCGGAATGGGATCTTTAAGCTAGGAAATTCCAATTTTGTTGATGGGGATGAAGACAACCAGGAAAATAAAAGCCTGTAGGATGGAAGCGATGTTGGATGCTACCCCAGGTACAAACGGGATGTACACTGTCTCTTTTTGAGGCGAGGAGTCCTGCGAAACCGTCGAAGATTGTAAGATGCATTTATTTTTGAGTTTGTTGATCGTGTGGTCAATAACAGAAGTACTGAATCCACGGTGAATGGCAATTTCTTGTAGATGGGCGATTTCTTTGTTGAGTGAATCTTGTGAAGATGAATGTGTGAGAGCTCTGGAAGTGAGCCAGAAGAATGAACTCATTTTTTGAGAAAATGGATGGGCTGAGGCCACATGCGAAGGCGAGCAAACAGAACCAGGCTTTCGAAATACACTTGTTCGAAAACCAGTGGATGAACGCGTTATGAGGACATCTAAAAAGGCTAATTGTAAGTCAGATTTTCAAACGTAAATCATATGTTTGGATCAATAGAATTAAGTGAAGCGAGATCTTGCTGGAAGATAGCATCTCCCTGTGGGCGAAGGCGGTCAACGGAAGGCAATTGCAAAATTTCTTGGTAGCGTTGTGCATTGATAGTCCCATTATACGGAAAAAAATCGCCAATGCCACAACACCCTCCACACTTGAACAATGCTTGGGAACTTTACTTCTTGTTTTACACAGTTTTTGGCGTGTCCTTCATTCGGCCGGCGGATGACTCTCCGCCCGATATTTCCATATAGGACTGGGAAGGGGGACTCGTCAGACCAAATCACCTTCCACCATTGAGCTTCCATTAAGGACATGTGGTCTCTAGTCTATGCAAACTGCTTCATTAGCTAAACTGGCATCAACATAGGCTTTCGCTTACTCTTGTATGAGCCATATCCCATGTCATGTAGTATATTGATAGCAATTCGTCGCAATACAAGTCGGTCTATGCGTTGGCTCCATAGTTCTGAAGCTTCTACGTTAAGTTCAAAGTCGGTGTTTCGTGACAACGCGACCCAAAATTCAATCTTCCCTAGCAGTAGTTATAGGCGATCTGCCTTTGCTAAACCCAGGCGCGATGGAACAGGTTTCGTCCTACATCTGGTGTTCCCGACCCCACACCCACAGGCAACTGTAATAGGGTGGGGAGAGAATACGTAACAATGAGCTGCAAGTGAGCAGTCCTCTATTAAACAGACTACGTCAACAAAGCCCAATTAAGACAAACGAAGGGGTTCCCCTTACACACAATGATAGAGTTAAATTCAAGTTTGTGGTGAACTTTACAAAATAGCCCAAAAAAAGTAAGCTTTTACCTAAAAATTTTCTAGATGTCGATCAAAAGTGAGTAAACAAAAGTCAACTTCTAAAAAAAAAATAATTTGGTGGTCCCCTCCAGCTGGGGGGGGGGGCTAGGCCTGGCCCTTTGCTGGCCTAGTCAATAATTGAGTCCTGTATGTCAAGTTATTCTAGCACAAAGCTTGA
>QLNU02003225.1:6688181-6714122 GCA_006491805.2 Dysdera silvatica | reverse complement strand
CAACAGAATTTAATATTGGAATGATTGTGCAGGTGCTGCAGTTGTGAATGGATTTTGGATAAAATAGGATGAGGTGCATATTTAAAAGATTCCAGGGCTCTTAAAGAGCTCTGAGAATCGGTACAGATGATACAATGAGTTAAGCTATGAGTTGAAATATACGCAAGTGCCATGGAAATGGCATAAAGTTCTGCTGTGAAAATGGAGTATGATGGGGGGATTTTTTCTGCAATGGCACTGTTATTAATGACAAATGCAGAACCCCCAGTTTGGAGCGGATGAGAGCACGATACAGACGAAGCATTGAATAACGGTCTGCTCCCCAGGATGTATGGGAGAGTACTCTGAAGATATTAAGGGCTTTATGGATTTGTTTTTAAGAGACTGAATGTGTGGCTTGAAGGTAAGTTTATGGTCAAATAACACACCAAGAAATTTTGCCTTTTGAACAACTGGAATACGATGATGTCAACACGCAATGTGTGATGTCACACAGGGTGGGGCAGCATACAGTGTTTCTCTGTGGCGTTGATTAGACGTACTGAACGTGCTTCGTTGTCGTTTTGACTGTTATTTTGGAGTTGTAGAGCTTGATACGATGTCTGAAAGGTTGAATTTGGCTTTTTTTGTGGAATTGCGTTTAAAAGGAAAGAAAAGAAAAGCGTGTTGGATTGGGTTATGAAAGAAGGATTAGTAGATTCGAAGTATAACTGCCCGTTGTGCAAGGAGAAAATGCACTTATACACTAGGCCTAACGTGGATGACGCATTACACTGACGGTGCAAAAAGCGAAGAGAAAATGCACATGATAGAGCGAGGTCGGTACCCAGGGATTCTTGGTTTGCATGAAGCCACCTTAGTATGACTGAAGTGTTGTCTCTAACATATTAGTGGGTATATACGGTCAGATTTGATACGAGCGGAATTGGGTGTAAGCAGCAATAGTATATTGATTGACTGGAGGAATTTTTATCGAGAAGTTTGGGTGCATATGTGTGTTCTGGAGAAAGAGAAGGTTGGTGGCATTGGAATAGATAAGAGTATGTTTGAGAAACGCAAGTACAATAGAGGGAGATGGGTGAAAGGCGGATGGGTGTTTGGAGGGGTGGAGAGAGGTTCAAATAAATGTTTTTTTGTAGTAATGCCAAACCGTAGTGCGGATGTGTCAATGAGTGTGATTGCAGAGAATGTGGCGCCGGGGTCAACAATAGTGTCCGACTGCTGGAAGTCTTATGAAAACCTGTCCAAGGCAGGTTTTGAACACTTCTCAGTAAATCATAGTCTGCACTTTAAAGACCCCGAGGCAAGGCAACACACTAATACAGTCGAGGGGACATGGGGCAATGTAAAAAAAGTGTTTCGACGACAGCAACACCGCCATGTCGCAAACAAGCTCCTGTTCGACTCTTACTTCGCAGAATTTATGTGGCGGAGGAAGCACAAAGACAGGCCAGAAAAACTATTTCCATCTGTTCTCAGAGCCATAAAAACAATATTCCCGCCACACACATCGGACGAAGAAGATTAAAACGTTAGTATGTTTCGTATGCTTTGCGGGGGAGAAAGGGGATGGAGGCAGGGCTTTGTAATGTGACGTAAGCAACATGGCGGCAAGCCAGGACAAAGTTGCCAAGTGTGTTGGAAACACTTCCCACTAAAAACGAAATGGGACAGTATCTGTACTAGGGCCAAATCTTTGACTTCTAAAATTGCAGAATTTATGTGGCAGCAGCGAGACAAGGAAAAACCAGAGAATATTTTCCCCAACGTTTTTGAGGGCCATAAAAATCATATTCCCGCCACATACCATTCGATGAAGACCAATAAAGGTTAGTAATTTTTCTTAATTTCGATAAACAGGGGAGGGCTAGGAGGAAGGAGGCGGGGCTTGAAACATAAGGTAGAAAATATGGCGGCAAGTCAGGACACAGTTGCTATGCAAGGTAGAAACACTGCCTCCCAAAAAGAGCGAGGGGACGTCTCGTGCACTATAGCCCAGTTCCCTCAGAATTGTTAACATTGCAACAAATGTTCATGAAATTTTTAGTGTTCATTCGTAAGGTAACGTCTAGATGTTTCGCGCAGTTCATAAAATCATACTGCTAATGTTTAAAGAAAAGTTCATGTGGAGGAAAGGTAATATGTCACATTTTAACGTCGGAACTGCGTAACACTTTGAGGGGTGTCGTTTTAAAAGTTTTCTTAATATTATTCCACACTAACATGGGTAGCTATGTTGGAGGCACTTCGCCCTCAAAAGGAACACGAAAATCGGGTGAAAAGGAGTGGAGTATTGGAACGCGAACTAATAGTAAAGGCAGTGCGTACAGTAATTACGGTAAAGTTCTCCCATTCACGGTAAAAGTATATTTTTTAGTCCAGCGCCAAAAGTTCAACAAAGCAAATGTTTCCAAGGCTCTAGTTAAGAAAGCAGACGCGTTAGGCATTTTCACAAGATTTTCATAACTGCTCCTTGAAATACGGATACACGCAAAACAGCAGCATAGTTTTTATTTCTTGTTTTCTGAGGGTGGATGTGCCGGGGACAACAATCACAAAAAATGTATATACATATTGAAAAATAACAGTAATTTACAGCACATAAATATAATATTCATCCTGCCGGTAGGAAAGCGTAAAAAATAGCCGTTAGTTGAAACTTGACTTGACGAGCACGTTTTAGTGGAAGTGTTGGTTGTAAGAAGTATTCCCAATTCTGGAGAGTGTGGGAGGTGGGGGGGGATCTAGGAGATGAACTGAATCAACCTAGAATTCTGAAAATTATTGGGGGCAGACCCAAGCACATTTTATGTACGTTTATACATTACAGTATATGTAAAATCGCAATTTATTTCAGATTGGTGGGGTCGGTCCCCACGGGCCCATGTAGCTCTACGGCTATGGTAAACGGAAAATGAACTATGGAAAAAATGCGGATCTAGAGAGCGGGTACAAAATATCCGTATTCCCTGGAGGGTAAAAGTTTTCACTTTTTGTAAATCTCTAGGAGTAGTCTGCGTTGATTTTAAAGCTTTGTAGCCCACGAAAATACTTTCCGAAGACTCCATCGGCCATGGATAACAGGAATGAAAAAAAAAAAGTCAAAGGAAATGGCCGGTTGCTGGGAAGAAAGAATCCAAATTGGAAATGATTTGTAGTTGTTGATGTTGCTTTGTGCGCAATTGAAAAATTAATTAATTAAAACGATAGGTCGCAATATCGGCGTTGTATTTCCTGTAAAAGATAGGACGAAATCCAGAAGTTGAAAGCAAGGGGTCGGAGTTCCATATGGAAACTTAAATATTCTTGGAACGTAGTTGGTGACCCCTGATTAGGTTCAACCCACAACGTGTACCCAAACCGTGGAGAGATGAACATCCTTGGTGCAGCATTGCCCTCCATAAACACGGTGGTTACCCTTTAGAGAATTTAACGTGGATAATATCTATTTCATACAGATAGTTTGAGTAAATTTTTGATAAGGCGTAAAACATGAACATATTTGAAACTAGCGGACTAATACACAATGCGCTTATATATACAAAATATATACATGACAGGGACTAATGCACACAGTACTACTTACCCTCTGGAGAACCAATGCGTTTCCACCAGCAAACCACTGTACCCGTCACAGCCTTTCTGGGAAAACAGAGCCGCGTTTTGGGATTCACCATTCCCTACCACGATGGAAAGCCCAATATAAGAAGAATAAATTGTTCTCGCGCGTGCTGCCATCTAGTGTCAATATAATGTAACGTTTTCAATGTAGAATGCCATGATCTGTTTCATATCATCAGCAAATAATATACTGCATTTTTTTTTTTAATGCGGTTAGTATTTCCTTCCTTCGATACTAATTGGAATTAGAAATATATATTATATCTTCTAAGAGGGGAAAACATCCATTTTAATTTCACCTCCCTGAAGAAAATAAGGGCATGAAAAAAAAAAAAAGTTTACGTTTATTAAATATTATGAGAAAAAATATGCCTTCCACACATTTTTTTTCTCTGGGAGTTCATCATAACTGCGCATACAATGGTATTACTGTTAGAAATATACAACGTTCGAATATGTTCTAATGCAAGTTTTATCAATAGTATATGCAGAAATTTCATAAGGAGGGCTTATAAAGGGATCAAAATTACAGAGCTACAACTACGTATATTTATATGTATATATGCGAATTCCCATTGCAATGGGGGGACTATAATCCCCATCAACATCTCCCTGCATTCGCCAATGTAGACAGAGCCGATGAGAGGGGGCAGCAGGGGCTCTCGACGCCCCTGAGTGTAGGCAATGTTTCTGAATAGAAGAATTAAAAATATTTTTTAAATAGCAATAATTTTTCAGCATTGTGTATTGAAATTATTTGTTTCTTATTACACTTCTTTATTCCACAATACCTTAGTGCTCGTTATCAATTTATAATTCACGCTACGCCAATGATATTTAATATTTGGAGGTTAGCTGCATTTAGGCTAGCTGCTGTATTTACTCGGCCAGGTTAGCTGCTGTGTTTACTCGGCTAGGTTAGCTGCTGTATTTACTCATTAAATTTAGAAGGCCCTTCCGTTGTGTAGGGATAACGCTTTCCATAGAGTGCAGTTAGTCCGGGTTCGGCTCCCAACAGTGCCAAAAAAAAAAGAAAAAGAAAGCGCTTACCGACTTACTACTCACCATAGTTTGGGGTGGGTCCTTATGTGGTTCGGATCACTCAGAAAACTGTAGGTTCCGACGTAGAATGGCTGTTGTTGTCCTTACTCTGTAAACCACCAAGGTAAGTAGAATAGATTACTCTGGCTATCTTGATACACATCAAATAAACAAATTTGTAAACAACCATATTTTAAAATGTATTTGTTGATAACCAATATGATTTATATCTGAACTATGGCTATTAATATATGTCTGTGTAAAAATTTATTCATAAAAAATAATTTTAGTCAATATATGTTAAAATCTTATTGACAACATAGAATACAATACAGTCGTGTAGTTTTTTACTTCTGTATTTTTTTTTTCAGTGAGTAAAATTCATCATTCATAGTGAACTTAAAAATAGAGCATAAAAATAAAGTAAAAAAGAAGAAAAATACACAAATAAAATGTAATTCTACACCCCACACAAACAAACGCGCCTACAAACACAAATGTTCAAGTGCGCCGATTTTCCAAATGTTCATCCATATTCTAACACGAACAATTGAAAATTTGTTCCAGGTAGCTCGCTTATTCATTTTATACATTCACTCGCGATGGTGAGTCTGCGTCAAGGTTCACCAGCAGTCGATAAGCGCAATGACGAATTCCGTTAATGATAGTAGATCATTCTTTTCTATCTATTAATTCCACACGTTAATCAATTGTATAACTTGCAACCTCTTCCTGTGGAGGGCCTAAATTAGAAGAATTGTTTGAGAAACACGTCCGACCAGTGACGGATTAAGGGAGATGCTACCGGCGCTGTCACGCTGGGCGCCAAGTCAAGGAGGTGGGGGGCGGCGCTAAAATGACCTAACGATCCAGAAGTGCAAAAACATTTATAAAAATTTATCTTGTTAAATTTTTAAAATTTAAAGTGTTTTAAATCTTATATATTTATTTTTAATACATTCATTATCTTTTATTATTTTCATTATTTTCCCTTATTCAATCCGTGTAAATTATTATTTACTATAATATATTTAAATAAATTAGTGTAGGAAAGTGAAAAACTTTTTCAACGAAACCACAATATGCGCTGCAAGAAAGAAATTAGAAATTAAAACTTCGTCAAAATGGATGACCTTATTTGACTGAACAGAGAACACTCCATATTATTGAAACATACGAGTTATTTGTTGCCTGAATGCATATAAAAGCTACGTTTATACTATACTGTAGTCCATAGGTGTAATCTAGCGGGGAAATGGGGCACATCCCCATCCACTTTTTTTTTTTCCAGAAAAGAAGAAAACCCGTATTTTTTTCCCTCCAATTTAAGTTTTTTGTTTTTTGTCCCCCTCCCCCAGTTTACGTTATATTTAACTCTTAAGCTACGCCTTTGCTGTAGTCTGATAATTGTGCAACAACATTATTAATTATTAATTAATTTATTATTTTGTTAACTAATAAATTAATTGGCAATTCATTTATTAATTATCAACATGTGATACACACGCAGACACAACATAAGCAGATGCTGTTAGAAAATCCCTGATAGTCTTCCTAGACGCTGGGTTACTACGAGCCTAGTATTTGTTGAAGAGCAATCTATGTGTGTGTGTATGTATGTATGTATGTATATATATATATATATATATATATATATATATAATAGGTAAACATTCTAATTAGAATCGTAAAAGCATTGAAAAAGAGTTTATAGGAAAACCTTGTGTGTACGAGGGCGAATCAGAAAGTCTTTGCCCCTATTTTTTATTAGCCAAAATAAGGTACATACAGGTAATTACAAATATACGTACTATTCTACGTACCTTACACTATTTTTCCACATAGTCCCCACACCGGTTCAGACATTTGTCCCATCGCAGCACTAAATTTGAGATGCCCCTGTGGTAGAATTCGTCCGGCTGACTGTGGAACCACCGTCGGACTGCTGTCTTGGCTTCATCGTTGCACGTGAATCGCTGTCCTGCCAGGAACTTCTTCAGCGGACCGAAAACGTGGAAATCACTAGGGGCGAGGTCCGGACTGTATGGTGGGTGGTCCAGACTCTCCCAGTGAAATGACCAAAGCTTATCGACGGTTCTGATTGCATAAAATCCGGGCGATGTCCGAACAGTCAGGATGTGTACATTGACATGGTGAAACGTGTGTATAAAAATGCAAGTGCAAAATTTCGGTTACATAAAGATACCAAAACTATCAAACTTGGCAAAGGGGTGAGGCAGGGAGATACCATTTCTCCAAAACTTTTTACTTCAGCTTTACAGATGATTTTTCAGCTGATAAATTGGAATAACAAGGGAATAAAAATAAATGGTGAATATTTAAATCATTTGCGGTTTGCTGATGACATTGTTATTTTTTCAACGAACCCATCAGAACTCCAAGACATGGTACAGGAGCTCTCAACTAGAAGTAAAGAAGTTGGACTCAAGATGAACCTACAAAAAACTAAGATCATGTTCAATAATTTCGTAGAGGAAACAAAAATACAAGTTGACAACATTGAGCTAGAAATTGCTGATTCATATATTTATTAACAAACAGTTATTTCGACACTGGCGTGCACGACGTTTCGGGAGCCAACTTTTGTCAAGAAGGCAGAAGTCTTCATTCTGCCTTCACTTGACAAAGGGAGCAGTTGGCTCCCGAAACGTCGTGTTTTTAAACCTTACGCCAGTGTCGAAATAACTGTTTGTTATGGAATCTCCTGGTGAAACTCTGTATTGTTTCGTTATATATTTATTTATAATATATTCATACATGCATATATTAATATGCTGATTTATATATCGGGCCAGCTGATTTCAATGGATGGCAACATTATGAAAGAACTCAACAGACGTATTAAACTTGGCTGGAGTGCATTTGGAAGAAACAGTTTTATCCTGAAGGGGAAATTGCCTTTGTGTCTAAAAAGAAAGGTCTTCAACCAGTGTGTATTGCCAGTCCTCTCTTATGGATCAGAGACATGGAGTCTAACAGTTGGAGCAATACGAAAGTTACAGACAACGCAAAGGAGCATGGAGAGGTGCATGCTTGGAATAACTAGGAGAGATCGAAAAAGAAACACTTGGGTGAGAGAGCAAACTAGAGTAGAGGACATCATTGTTAAAGTAAAAGGGCTGAAATGGCGATGGGCTGGGCATATTGCAAGAAGAACTGATCAACGATGGACAACAGAAATTCTGAACTGGATTCCAAGAGACCACCGAAGACCTAGAAAACGTCCTCAAACTAGATGGGTGGATGAAATAAGAAAACAGGTTGGGGTGACGTGGAAACGAATGGCCCAGGATAGACTTGTGTGGAAAGCATTTGGAGAGACCTTCATCCAGCAGTGGATAGATAATGGTTGAATATGATGATGATGATATATATATATATATATATATATGTGTGTGTGTGTGTGTGTGCTGTGGAGGGCAATGAAATAGGTACAATGAAATCTCAGTTACATCTGTCGTCGTGGGCCGCCGACTTTTATCCGTACAAACAGAGGTCCCCACTAAGTGATGGGCAAATTTCGGTAGCTAAAACTTCCGTCTAATCAGCATTAACTTATATAGTAATGCAACACATAATGTAAATGAATAAATTACTACATAAATAAATTACCAAACCTGGGAGAAAAATCATTCTGTCTTCGATGCCTCCTGCAAAAGGCAATGTTTTCCTTTGCACAAAATAATTTTGTCCGTATTATCGGGTGAACAGTATGCATTAAGCGAAGCCTTTGATATTGAATGTACATATGCTTCAGATAAACATCATCAAATGTAGTTTGTCCGCATTAGCTGTAGGCCGGTTTTATGCGAAGCAGCATTAACGACGTTTACTGTATTACTATAATTATTATTATTTAAATTGTGCATTTCAAAATCGAATGTGTTATTTCTTAACTACAGGTAGTTTTAGCAAAGTGAATGATTAATAACTGTTTTAAAGAAATAAAACACTCTTGAACCAAAAAAGAACATAGGTATTGACAATTAATAACACAAATGCAAAGAGATAAGAAGTTTACCCACTTTCTGAAAACAAGTTCCCATACTTGAGCTGTGCTGGTTACATTGACAATGAGAAGGAGAAACTTCCTTGTTGTGAAGAATTCCTTGTTGCACATCCTCCTTAGTATAATGTACAGGAAATGAAATCCATATTTTTTTAGTCTTTAACGAAATATATTTTATTATTGCTACTATTCACTTCTGCTTCCTAACAGTCGTTGATCTTACAAGAATATGGCTTATTAAAACCATATATTGTTATATACGAAATTCGGCTGTTATTGATAATTAATAAACACAGTTTTTCCCGTAGTTTTGACTATTTTTTGCTATAAATAGCGTGTAAAACGAGAATTCTTGATAGACAAATGTCTGCGGTGAGGATAGATACAGTCTGCCAACATTTTCTTGGTAGACAAGCTGCTGTTTATCTACCAGCCGGGCTCAAATTGGGCGGGTACTCACTGGAGCACGGCTCCGCTATTTTTTTCACTTTTGGCGATTATTTAAATATTAGCCGGAGCCCCTCCAGGGTCATGAATTGCCAAAGAGGACATGGAAAATTAAAGTATTTGTGGTTAAGGTCATGGATTTTGTTGTCCGGAAAAATGAACATAAACAATTTATATGATTTATCGATTCTTTTGCAGCCATTCGATTTTTTAATCGATTTATCATGCACCTTTTTTGTTAGAAATTAAGCCCTATCTACCAGGTGCTCTAACAAAAGTTATCATTGTAGATGGAGAATTGTCTCTCCTTCTCTTCCTTTGTATCTCCTTCCCTCTTTCCCTCAACGAGAATTAACTGTTATTAATAAAATAAAATTTAAGAATTTGCAGTGCATTAGCCCTTGAAAACCGAGTTCTCTTTCCCATCGAAAGGTGATGAAAGGAGTGTTCATGCAGTGTGTATGCCGTCTATATACAGAGTCTAGAAAGATTAACTTCCTCTCTCTACTTCCTACTTCTCTACTTCCTACTCTTCTCTACTTCCTCTCTCTGCTTTTTCTATTACTAGGACGCCAAAATTCAATGTGGGGTTTAACGAAGTGAAGTTTGTTAGGAATTCGTTTCCCTACACCCCACCCCCCCTCGCATTTCTGACTGCCATTTGATCTGCAATAAAACTCTCAGTACCTAATGATAACGAATGTTCGATGCGGCGCAGCTATCATCATTGAGCACTGCCTAAAATCAAAGCAAGAAATAGAATTAAGAAATAAATTTATTGAAACTAAATACAGTTATTATTGATGTCTCTATTTCGATATTATTCTAATATTACAATTGAGATGTAGAGAATGTTGACATTATTGGGTTATAGAAGTGGAGGAGAAGAGATAGCAACAGCTGGTTACGAGACTCTTTTTCAGTTAGGCAAAGTATTTCATAAATTAGTTACCTCGATTCACATTATTTTTATAGAATTGATAAATAGTAAAACAGTAATTTTATTTTCAGTAGACTATAAAACGAAGCATTTTTTTAATGTAGATTTATGACCTCACTTGAGAAACTGTGATATTGTGCAGGATGAAGTATTAAGTTGACTTATGCATTTGATTTAGATAAAAAAGTAGTAACAGAGTTTGGGTACTCGATATTATTTTTTATTTTATTTATTTTTTTACGAAATAATTTTGCCATGCTTTTTAGTAAGTTAGTGCTTTTTAGTAAAGTGATCTTCACTGTTCAAATTCAGGCCATGTTATCATCTAAAATAGACGAGGAGGGAAAAACAAGGCGACGGTGGAAGACATTGCCAGCCACATCTTGTAAATATCGCAGCCTTTTCTGGGAAAAACGCCTTTTCAAATAATTTATTTTTATTATTATTATTATTTTTTTTTTTTGTAATTGGAGATAGCAGTGTATCTGAGATTTTAATGCGAATGGGAAAAAAGCCTAAAACAGCAAGATATTTTGGACAATATTTCTGTACTTATCATTGAATTATGTCCTGCCAGATTATTTTCCTGTGGTACTTGTGTCATTAGGTGATTTCGGTAAATTTACTGAAATACTACTTTTTAAATGTTTATGAACTCTCAAACCATCTTTTATTTTTCATTTTTTCAAATTTTGAATGTTATTTGCCTCTTCAATCAACTTTTTTTCTTTATTTATCCATTTGTTTGTATTTTAATCTGAAATTAAAACCAGATGAGGGACTGATGGTTGGTATATTCCCCTATCCTTGTCCATCCTGCTCAGATCTCTGACTTTTGAACCTCTACCTGATTTAACGGTCTGTGTCCTTAAAGAATTCGAAGGATTTTTGGTGTCTTTGCTTTTGGGATTGGAATCCAGTATTCAAACCAGTACAGCCTCTTAAACCGGTTGTCTACTCGTGCTGAGAAAATGAGGTTCCAGTCATCTTAAAGGAGTAGTTGACCCTGGTTATAACCGGAAAGAAGAGGGAACGTTTTCCCTCAAAATTCACCACTCTCTCACTTTTTCTTTCGATAGAAGGCCGTCCTTTTTTTTTTAAACTAGGAACGAAATCTCGTTTAACAAGACAATACCAAGTTTCACCAGAAGAAGGTGGCGTGTCCATTTAAAAAATATGGGGGGAGGTGGCCGAGAGAAGGGGCTCAAGCCTCCCCACCCCTTGTGGGTATTAAAACATATTATTTTCTCTAATGCCGCAACACATGATCTCCTTTGGAGCTACTCGAGCCCCCTCCCAATATTTTTTTAATTGCTACTCCTCTGTGGGTCTCGTGTAGCTTTGAAACAGGTCAAGTGGTTTGTCGTAATGGGAACAATGTACTTTGTTATAAAATGGGGGAGGGGGGGATTGTGTCCCTCCTTCTCCCCCTCTCCTACGTCATTGCCAAGAGATTCCATAACAATTGTTATTTCAACCAGACATGTGCACAGCATGTTTTTTAAATGGGGGCATTTTTTTTTATCTCTCATAAAAAAATGTTATTTTACAGATAATAATATTTTCCAAATGCAGGGAGGGGAGTAATTCCCGAAATACCCTCCCTGTACACAGTCCTGGTTGCAACATTAGTAAAAGAATGACGATGCACCGTTTTATGAGCGAACTGCTCCATTCCATTCTCATCTCACTCTGATTTTACTAATTGAAGGGCGAATAATTGTGGGATTTTGGAACTTAAAATATATATAACATACAACTGCAGAAAATGTAAAAACCTGCAGTATATATAAGATAAATAAGCATAGAAAAATATATAAACTTATAAAAGTTATCTTTCATGCCTAATTTACAAGATACCATGAATGACAATGCTGTAGAGTATTTTTTTCTTAAAATGTTAAATCGTTATTTGATCATTTATTATAAATATTCGGTTATTAAAAATTAAGATCCCAAAGGCTAGCCGTTAGATAAAGCAAAGTCATATGGTTTATAATTATATTTGCACGTTTAATTTGAACCGTTAAGCGAAGAACTTCCGTTAATGAAGTAGTTCAAGGCCGAAATTAGTTATTTCAGACCGTAGTTCATTAATCAAGTGGGAAAAAAATAAAACAAGAGCGTATCTGGAAAGCACGTGCGACTTAGGATTTCCTCCTATAGGAGAATTTTACAGTGTACAGTGGAACGATTATCCAAACTTCGCTTAACCGAAATGGCCTGCTGCACTTCATTATTACTATTGTTATTTTAGTAGAAATTGGTTCAAAGTTTTTGTAAAGACTCGTATTTATTTTCAAGTGAACTCTGACCTTAGGTTGATCGGTTGGCTTTGATGGCGGCCGCAAAAGTCATAGTGCGTCGAACATCACTCCGGAATTAGAGAAAAACCGAAGACATTGAACGTATATAAAGAGATAGATAGATAGATAGATAGACAGACAGACAGACAGAAAGAAAGAAAATATTATCTTGTCCTCGTTCGTCTAGCGGTCAAGACACTCTGGGCTCAACGGGGGACCCTGGTTCGAATCCAGGATGAGAACGGCGTCTCCTTTTCTCCTAAAACAAAAGCTATAGCTTGAGCTAATAAATGTGGGTATCGGAATTTTCACGTATAATATATAAAACAATAAGAAAGACAAGTAATATCATAGCCATACGCACCGAATACATAGCTTATGTTGAATATATTTAAAAAAAAACCCTATTTGATTTATATTACTATATCTGCAATCTTTACACTTTTGTAACATTAATTAGGTATTTAATCCATAAAGATTTGACATATCTTACTTTTGTTGTTGTACAAGATTATTACTTAATGTGATGGTTTTTAAATTACCTTAGATGATTCGTTGGACAGTCGAGACCTACACCTTAAACCAATGGTTCTCAAACTTTTTACTTTTACGCCCCCCTTTACACATATTCGATGGTGTCGCGTCCCCCCTTCCGCTAAATATAGTCTATGAATAAATATATTTTGTTTGCTTAGTGCAGTGGTTCCCAACCCGAAGGTCGCGGCTCTCAAACAGGTTTCTGGGGGTCGCCGCAACTATTTTTAGTTGCAATTATTTTTATAAGGAATTTCATACCAAATGTTTCCAACGCTTTTATATTTCAACATGGCTACACACATATTGCAATATTCTACTAATGGTTGTTAACTTTATATCTATAATATACATTAATATATATAATTAATATAATTTACATAATTAAATAATATAATTAATATAACATATATTATTAATATAATTAATATAACATATATTATTAATATAATTAATATAACATATATTATTAATATAATATAATTAATATAACATACATAATTAATATAATATAATTAATATAACATACATAATTAACATAACATAATTAATATAATATACTAATATAACACATAATTAACATAATATAATTAATATGATATATATAATTAATACAATATAATTTTATATTTAATGTGTTTTCTTTAATCTGCATAAAGAATTTTTAATAAATATGGTGGCACAAACGGGGAGGGGGGGGTCGCCGATCTTTTGGTTACTATAAAAGGGTGTCTCGGATTACTTGGCTACAATAAAAGTGTGCCACGGCTTGACAAAGTTTGGGAACCACTGGCTATACGTATTTTGCACATTATATGCAAGGCCGTAGCCAGGATTTAATTTCTGGGGGGGTCAAAATTTTTTACAGCATGTATTGATACAATCACAGCATGCAAGGCCGTAGTCCCATTAAAAATTTAGTTTCAGGGGGACCGGCCTCTAAGATCACCCTCTGTATCCCAGCATGATTATATGTATATGCATATTTTACTATTTATTTACAAGAAAATATAAATCACATCTTTCAAATTAGACTAGTCTAATTTAAATACATTTGGTGTCTAAGTCAACACCAAGTAATATTTTAGCTCTTAAACACAACATTCATTATTTAGCACCAGTGAATTAAAATTAATAATATAATTTACGGAAAATTCTTTCCTCCTTGAAGGTCGCGTCATCTAGTTTGGGAACCTCTGCCTTAGACATTAATTTATAAATAACACAGTGTATTTACTTCAGTACAGCGTGATCTTCGTTGCCTTTGCTTAGTAAAAAATAGTAGTCAGCTTAGTAGCCAACCAACAAAATATTTAATAAGTTTAATGTATGAAAATTTCCCTGAGAAATATCGACGTTAGCGATAGTCGCGGTTCAAAAATATGTTTAAAAGCCTTTCTTTAAAAATAAAACAAGCACACTTTAACATTGGAAATGTTGACATATTAAATAACATTGATGATTATTGAATCGAAATTATCTTGTGACGTCTCCAACGTGACGGAAAGAGTGTTACAAAAGGATATTACGTGACGAATTTTATGGACTCAAGCCCAGTAAAGACGTTTTCTGGTTTGATGTTTAAAAAAAAGATGTTTTAAAAAAATTTCTTATCCTTAGAAAATATAAATTTATATGTTTAAGAAATGTGACATCTTTTAATCCGTTTAAAAATAAAATGACTGCGTGGAAATTGAAGCCTTGAAACTTATATATATATATTTTTAATTAAATCGTGGACCTTTCAAAATTAAATACATGGAAATAGGGAGTTGACGCGCATCCATAAGCAGACAAGAATAGATAACACAAGAATAGTTAAAAGAAATTCTAGTGACGTCCAAATTTATCGTTGTTGCGTCTATCAGAATCTTGAACTAAGCATTTTGACTTAAATTATCATACAATATTTCGATGGCACCTGCTTTATATTATCTCGATATGTTCTTCAATCTTGAGGGGGGACGTGAAAGGAACTAATCAGTATTGACATGAGTCTTCGTGTTATTCAAATATGGTGAAATATTTATGATTTTTGTTTTACCTTTTGTGTTCACTATCATCTCTATTTCCAATGTAGGCAATACTATGCAACCCTTCTTGATGAATGACATGAGCACATTGTCTTTACATGGCATATCTATGTTTGGGAGCGGTACAGACGTAAGCAATAAATTCATAAAGGGGGGCTACAGGCTTGATAGGGGGGGAGTTACAGAGGTACAACATATATTCGTACGTACAAAACCTAATGGGGATGTTATGATGATGATGATGATTATGCATTAAATTTAATGGGAAGGGTGGTTGCCTAAAAAATAGCGCTGTAATCCCAGACAGGTGTGTGTGTGTGTGTGTGAGCAGTGGGTAATTGGGAAGGGTGGCCGCCGAATTCGACTCTGTAATCCCAGAAAGGTTTTGACATCAAATGATCTTAACAGCCAATGGGCTAAGGGGCGACTGTCAATCCGTACAGGCGTACAGAGACGCACAGCTCACTCTGGCGCCATCATTCAACGTATAGTGGGAACCAATCCACGATCAATCGGCTCCGGAGAGCAGATTAAGTAGATGAATGGCACTAAAGAACACACCGAGTCTTCCGATGCTCCTACAGGAGACCACCGGACACCGTTGGACGGGTGCGGGTCGCTGCGAAGCGGAGGAGAACGGGCACGAGCCGGCCCCGAAATCAGAACGCACAGAACGCCATCCATCCCATCCAAGCATCCTGGTCGGTGTCTCGTACACTCGCGAGCATAAGGAATGCTTCTCCAAGACGATCGGCGCCACACACGCGCAAAGAACGTAGCCAGATAGCCCGTAACGGAACAAAGGACGCCCTCACGACCCCAGAGTCGAAGACAGGTCCGCGGGGGGAAAGCGGGCACAAATATCAATCCACCCTAATCCAGCGGTCTGGCTGATGTCCCATACAGTACTCCGACAATGTCTAGCCCAACTACAGGCGACACAGTCGCACGAGCAGGAATCAAGGCCCGCCAGACCCAGACCTAAGCGAAAAGACGTCCGCACGCCACCAGAGCTGAAACCAGTGGGGTGTTATGACCCCAATCAACCTCACCTGCGTACGTCAATGATGAGCGAAGTTTACATTGTTACGGATGTACTCGTTCTGAAGATAAATAAAGTAATGCCTTTATACACACAGTAAACTCGCTCAATAACGTAGCTCTAATTAGTAACCATTTCTGTTTAAAAACGTTATTTTACGGTCGCGGTTAAAATGCTTCTTATAATTCCGCACATTCCGATTAATGTCTTTTTCTCTCTTTAGCGACGTTCTTAGCCTAGCCCTTGAAAGTCGTCATTGGGGGGAAATGACTGTGTAAATATTGACGGTATTAATTATGTTTGCCTGAGTGGTTTGTTTCTTCGTCTGTGTGGTTGCTAGTCTGCCTAAAATACCATAATTAACGCAACATGGCCGCTTTTACCGTCCTTATCAAACTCACAAGACCTAGTCAGCGAATCAACCTGTCTGTCCGTCTGCTTGTCTGCCCAAAACACTTTAACACAGCATGGCTTTACCTTGCTGGTCTATCCAAAATACCTTAATTAACGCAGCATTAAGTCTTTATCGTCCTTACGTCACAAAACTTAGTCAGCGTATTAGCGTGTTTGTCTGCTCGTCTGTTCAAAATACCTTGTTTGGAGCAGCATGACTTTACCTGGTCTGCCCAAAGTATCTTAATTATCACAGCATGGCCTTCACCGTTCTTAACCCATAAAACCCAGTCAGCCAATTAGGCGTTATGTCTGTCTGTTCGTCTGCTCGAATTACGTTATTTAGTGAGGCGTGACTTTACCGTCCTGGTGTTAGATTGATTGATTGTTTGGCTTTTTTATGGCGCAAGAGCATCTGGGCTATACTGCGCCAAACATGGTAAAATCAAAGGCTGGTGTTAGAAAACTCCATCAGCGAAACAATGTGTTTGTCGGACCGTCTGACTTTTCGTTCGTCTGTGTCTCCGTTTATAGGCGAATTTGTCTTATAACTATTATATATGCATTATCTTTCGTAAACGGAATAAAGCGAACATTTTATAATTAAATGGATAGGTTAAGTAGTTAGTTTTTTGTAGATTTGATGGTGTAAAGCAGTGATTCTCAATAGACGGCCCGAATGCCAGATCCATTCCGCAAACAGTAAAACCTTGCCCGGCAACAAAAGATAAAACTGAATTTTTTTTTTCCAGAGTGGGGGGGGAGGGAAATAAAGTTCTTACTTTAATGCTTTTTCATTGAATCATAAAATTTTTAGGGGGGTGGACAAGTCCCTCAATGTGTATATAACGAGTAAGATAGTTTTCTTATCTTCTGGCCAGCCGATCGAAAAAAGTTTTCAAGTGGCCTGCGATGAAAATTAGTTGAGAACTACTGGTGTAAAGTCAGCAAGGGTCATATTATGCATACTGGTGTACACAGAGGGTGTTGATGGGGGTTTATTCCATTGCAATGAAATTTTGTATATTTAACAAGAATAGGCGAGTTGTAACTCTGTGATCCCCATTGAGGACTTTCTGCGTACGCCTATGGTTATGCCAAATAACTATTTTAGAATAATATGAAGAACATCTCTACACAGATATGCAAGGTAAGTATTAGAAAGGACACTAATTAAAAACGAAGCTGATACATTCGCTTTGCAACATATTCATATATTAAAGTTAATAACGAATTGAACCATATGGTATGACTTTTAATGAGAGGGGTATCAATGCATTTCAGGTATATAAAACTGTCCTTCTTCCATCTAAAACGCATCGATGGGCGTCTCATTAACATTTACAACTACGCTTTATAACAAATGACAATCAGCGGCGTAGAAATGGGGGAGCTTACGTGCTCAAGTCCATTGTCTATCAAAACATATTATTTTCTCTAAGGCCGCATCACATGGTAGTCTTTAAAGCTACTTAAGGCCCCATAATTTTGGGGTTGCTACGCCACTACTTACAGTAAATTATAATCATCACCCATCGCTAACTACTTTTACTATTGGCAGGGGCGCCGAGAGTCAACGCGGGCCCTCGGGCTCACTTCGACCAGCCCCCCCATGACCCCTTCCCTGGACCTAGCCTCCCACAGCATAGGTCATTGCCAGCTTGGGTCTCTGGATTTCATCCAGGCCCCCGGGCTGCAGCCCCTGCTGCCCCGCCTCTCGTCGGCTCTGACTATTGGCTTTCGCAATTGTTTGTCAGGCAAACTCATACACAGAATTGAAAAAAAAAAAGAACATTTTTGATAAAAAAAAGTGGGGAGGGGGATGGTAGGAACAAAATTTTCTATCATAAGAAAATCCATTTTTTACAGTTAATGATATTGTTCAAATGTGGGGGCGGATGGTAACTCCCAACTCTCTCTCTCTCTCTCTTGCCTATGGTCTTGTTGTCAGGCCATTGTGGGAGAATTCAAGAATTATTGTTAAAAAAAAATCCTTCCAGTCTCTGTGAACCTATATTTCTCAAAAATCTAGGTCATATTCTTCATTTTAGTAATCTTTGCTGCCAACAAAAAAATGTATTTTTTCTGGTTATCATTCTTGCACTTTGATTATTTATTCTTGGTGTCACTCACAGATAGGTTTGATAGACAGTTTACCAGCAATTGCAATGTATCTTGCAGTTTCCGTAATGTTTCGAAATGAGATCCGTTCCGCAATGTGGCCAGAGTTTTTTGAAACGGAGATTGCGTACCAGCGGTGCTGGGTGACATTGGAACGTTAATAGATTGTTGCAGCAATTTTATCTGTCTGTTACAACTTTCTTGTTCAAGTTGCACGGATTTGTTTACCTTGTTGAATTAACAAATAGTGTGTTTTTACCCACAGAAGGCAAATATAAATCACAGGTCCAAGTGGGGGGTAGGGTAAGCCCCCTTCATCCCTAGAATCAAATCCGAGTCAATGAAAAATTCAAGCAACTAAAAAAAAAAAAGAATGAAGTCTATGTTGGGGCATAGCCTCGCCCCCCCCCCTTCATAACCTCGAGCCAGATTACAGCAATGTAATTAAGTGTACTCGCTGGTACGCCTTATAATGGTCATATTAAAATACAGTACAATATTCTTTAAAGAACGTCTCTCGGATACGGTCACCTTGCTTTTACGGCTGGATAAAAACTTCCCGGCAGAAGTTCCTTTAAAATAATATATCCCTTTTTTTAAGGTCACTCATTGACGGACAATGAAAATAATATTTTTTAAAATATGAAACCTTATTTTATGGTAATTTTTTGCCGCATCTTTATAGAACGATTATTTCTTTAAATGTTTTTATTTTTCTTGTTACTCTGATCACGCGCCAGTGTTATTTTTCTCAACCCAAAAGCTGACATAATTTCTTTACGCTCTTCCGTTGCTGATCAGCCACTGGGAAAACATTTCCTGCACCTTGCGAAGGCTCAAACGAATTTGTAAACGCCCCTGGCGGATTCACGACAAAGGATGGAGGATTTTTGGATGAGTTTTCTCTTAAGAAAAAGTGGGAAGCAAAGCTGCAGATTGGGATGCCTAATTAAGGCGAGCATAGACATGTGATGCAAATCGAAAAATATATTGTGGGAAGTCGAAAAGGCTTTGTGAAATTCAACTTCGCTAGAAAAACTTCGTTTGCTATATTTTTTCTTAAGCAGCTGGTAAGAATTTTAGCCACAAGATAAACATGAGGGTGGGAAAACTAAAAAATGCGCAGTGGAATTGTATAACTATAGATCTTCTCTTTTTAGAAAAATAATTCAGCACTTGGATTTACATTCAAAGCACAGATTTTCTTATTGCTAGTAAAAAGCTTTTCTTATTTTGGAATCCGTTATCAATTCTGTTTTGATTATATTAGTCTTCTTTAACGTGTTTTTGTTAAATTAATTTATTCAATGTATTAAATGCGTATAGAATGTTAGTATTAAAGTTATATATTAAAGTTTTAAAATTATTGTTCAAGATTTAAAATTAATATTCAAATAATATGAAATTTTTAAATTAATATTAAAATTTTAAATTTAACATTAATATTTGTAAATATATATCTGTCAAAGTGCAGCTATTGACGGATATTTAATTGGACATTAGCACACACACGCACAATATGAATTTCTTTTTTGGTAGTTTTGATCTCGTTTACAACTGAATCTGAATCACTGAGATCGCTTGAATCACATCACTAAAGAATTCAGTAATCGAGTATTTTGTGAATCTGGTAGTATTTTAAAACACGATAGTTTATATGTATAGCCATTAGTGTATGCAGAAATTTTAAAAGGTTGGGGCGAGTTACAAAGATACATTTCCACATATGTATATATATACAAAATTTCATAGTAATGGGGAGGTTATGAACCCATCAACCCCCCCTCCTTTACGTATGCCAGTCTGTTTAGCTCAAATTATATTGTGATAAAGAAATGGAAGACCTACAGTGACTCGGTGGTGACGCGTTCATATATCCAGCTGTTTGTTTGATTCCAATAGCATTGTGAATGCGTATTGTTTTCCTACCCATCGTAGTTCGAGGATTGGTTCCCTTGGCAAGAGAGGTTCGGATGCCTTAGAAAACTGCAGGTTCCGGAGCAGCAGGACCTCAAAAACGTTAATGAAAATGCTATATATAAAATAAAAACACATAACAGCAGTTAGAATTATAAAAGCGGTTTATAGACGTTTCGAAAGCCCTTGAGTTTCCTTCTTCAGAACCCTAGTTACACGGATGCGGTCCACACGCTATAAAAGTCTATCGATGCCAACATGCTGGTCGTAAATTAAAAAAAAAAAAGACTGCTGTGGGTCCGTAGCCGCGTCTTTTGCTATGGGACGAATGAAGTTTCTCCAAATGGAGAACGCAGAATTAAATGGAAGTCGATCGCTGATCGTTAGCAGTGACAGTGGAATTTACAGTTATTTACTGAATAAGGAAAACTTAAGGTAATTTCATGATTGTTCTGTGATGGGGTATATCGTACTGTATATAATGTACTGTATATAAATTTGGTACCTTTTAATAATGATGCTATTTCTTCATATAAAAACGCCAATAATCAGAGGGGACGATGTGATAACCCATTGAATCGAAATGGGTGTCCGTCCTTCAGGGAATACTCGGATCACATTGTTCCCATTTAAAAAGTTTCGTATAACAAATATAAATGTGCTTAAAAATTAGTTTAGAATAAACAACAAAAGTGTAACATGTATGATCATAATACTCAGGGTCGGATTTAGGGTACGAGGCGCCTTGGGCACAAAGATTTTTGGCGCCCCCTCTATTGGCGTAATTAGTGGGAGGTTAACACTCTAGAAAATTTCTTCTAAGCATTGAGGTATACTGGTCAGCCCCTCCCCTAGAAAAAAAGTCTTCCCCCCCCCTAGACTTTGAAGTTTGTTACGCCCATGTCCCCCTTTTGCCGCACTAGCAGAAACAAATAAAATTCTGTTGTTTCGCGCCCCCCCTCCCCCCCAAAATGCAGCGAAAAACCGCGGAGGATAGGGAAAGGGAAACATTTATGATAAACCCTACAGGCCCTTTATGTGTATCCAAAAGGGGGATATTAGGGACAGTTCCCCCCCCCAAAACTAAATTTTTAATGGGACTTGGCTACGGACTTTTGCATGCTGTGATTGTATCGATACATGCTGTAAAAAATTTTGAACCTTCCCCCGAAATTAAATCCTGGTTACGGTGTTGCCCTACTCAGTTTATCAGATCCACCCTCCCCAACAAATCCCGACTTCCCTCCTCTCCCTCGCTCCAACTATTTTTTAGGAACTAAAAGCTAGCGAATTACTAAGCCGCATTTTGTTTCGAATATTCCCCTTTTGTATACACAGATAGCGCTTCAAGGTCTTGATGAAATTTTTAAAATATTCATTTCTACATATTGTGGTGCTTTATTGATATACAAATGCAACTTAACGGTGGCAAAGTCAATTTGAACAAGCAGAACTGTAATAATGCTATGTCTGTTACGTTGTTAACATTTTGCCCCAGACCCATGGTCATTTGTCCCCTTTGCCTCTCCTTATCCCCACCCCTAGTGTAGAGACGTAGTATGAAACAACATTAAATCGTATTAATAATTAAATCATTCGTATGGGGGGCGGGGGTACAAAAACCCAAACTTGGGAGGGAAAAAAATAAGATTTTACCTCTGTTCTAATAAAAATTAGGGTCATGTACCCACTTTGCCCCCGACATATTATACTTATGGTCTTTGAGATCGGTATTGCAGCATATAATAAAAGTTTTCCTAAGGCTATATTAATATTGTAGAAATGGGAACCCTTCATAAATATAGACGACCTAGAGCTCAAACCCTGTTAGCTCAATGCCAAAGGTAGTCTTGCATATATGTTCACATGATCACGATCGACTCTATTCGACGGACCTGGAATATGAAATATAATTTTTTTTTTCTCAACAGGTGCTCTATAACTTCTTAGATGCATGATTAAAAAAAACAAAAAAACAAAGCATAGCCTCGAAAATGCTTAAAGAAAAGTAAAACTAAACGATTAAATTCGCTGGTTCGGACGACCAAGATTCGAGGTGTTTCCAAATTAATCCTCGCGAATATACTTCCTCCTTTGAAAGTAGGGCACTGGAATACTTATTGGTTATACTTGCACGTTTCATTTCAGGTTCGAGCTTTCGTTTTTTTGCCTAGGGCGATGATTAGGCTTTGGCCTAGTTTCTTCAGAACCCAGCGTTTTACAAAGCGTAAAAGAAATGCCAGAAGAAAAGGCTTTCAGGGCGTAAGTTAACAAGAGGAAATGCACCTCTGTGACAGACTTAAAAAATTACTTACTTCGGCACAAGCGTCTAGGAAACAATGATCTAGTTTTTCCCATATCCAGTGATGGAAGGAGCTGAAGCAATATCATATTTTATTGTCAAATATGTTATTAATTTTGAAACAGTTTATTTTAAACGTTGAGATTTACTTAAATCTAAATACTTGTACATCTGCAATTTAAAATGATATAATTAAACCATGAAAAAATATGAATAAAACTATTACTTTTGTCATAATAGGGGAATTCGGTCAGCTGTCTCTTTTTACCCTTTTCTGATGGTTCGCACAGCTCGGAACGGATTGTTAAGGTTAATTAAATAAAAAAAGACACATACATCAAAGTTTAATCCGGTAAATCTACCTAAAGTCAGAGGCAGTATAAGAATTTGCTAGGCCCTATGTTTGAAAACTTTTCCAAATATTTTTCAATATAAGGGAGGGAGGGAAAAAAAAGGAGGGGAAATATAATACAGTGAAAATCGGTTATAATGACCTTCAAGGGACGGTCCAAATTCGATTGTTATAATCGATAGTCGTTATAAAAGATATATTTTTAAAATCATAATAGCCTGCAGTATAGTACACTCTAGAGTTTTATAAATTATTTTGATAGTAAAAAGTATAAACTTTTTGGTTTCAAAATTAAATAAAAACATATTTAATTATAATGAATTTAATTTCCGTTAACGTTAAATAATATTTATAGCCACAGTAAATACGTAGTACTTTTTATTTTTTTTAAATCGATAAAATTCTAGAAAACACTGAAATATATAATATAGAAAGCAAATCTAATGAATAATATTTATTATATTATAATAATGACTTCCGAACAGTGATTTGTTTAAGAGTTTTATGGACCCTATAAACCCGATGATATTTATACTCGATGATTTATGGACCCTAAACTCCGATGATATTTATACCCGATGATTTATGGACCCGATGAAAAAATAAAATAAGCCCCTAAAGAATATTACCCTCGTGATATCCAATTAATAAACCACGTGGTTTTTTTTTAAGGTTTATTATTTCAATATTCAGGGTTAACAGTAATAAAAATTTTCCGGACATTTGTAACGAAACAAGATTAGAATAACACTAACATTTTGATAATTAACCTTCAATTTCGATAACTAACCTGTGTGGTTCCGATTTATGACTGTCAAGTCGCGTCGTTATATCCGATACGAATTTCCCTAGTTAGAATCTACGTAGACTACAAAATCGCCGTCGTTATAGCAGGTTTCGTCGTTATATACGATGTCGCTATAACCGATATATTTAGTATGGAGTAGAATAGCAAACCAAACTTCTTGTAAAAATTCCGTCATTATATGCGGTTGGTGGTTCTAACCAGCGTCGTTATAAACGACTATCACTGTATATTTAAATACGCACTATATACGTACTATGAGTATATTCAATTACTGACTTTAGTGTCTATAATAAAATATGCTGATATTTAATTTGAACAATGTTATTTACTTTTGCAGACATACTTGGGCGTTTTTAATCTTCTATTATTATAAAAAAAAAATTGTGTACCTAAAGAATTGCTGAAATAGCTATGTTACCGTGCTATAAACCTTATTCATAACTAAAATTCTTCGTAAATACTTGTTACTGTTCGTTTACAGCGCGATATTTAATCTTGGATGGGATTGATGGTTTAACGAGACTTCCGATTCAAGTGCTGTCCGTCCACAAAAAGCAGTTTGGTGTAAAAGTCAGAAACAACAGATATCAACGCTACAAAACCGGCTTTTCCAACGAAATTCTGTTTACGAACGGGCAGTATGCTTACGCATAGTTCGTAATCATGGAATCGAAAGTATATATATATTGATATCTGTTATGCTTTTTATGTACTCTTTTTAGCATTAGCTGCAGTTGCTTGGAAATTCAAAAATTCATAAATAAGTAGTAAACATAATAGAGCATAGAACGCACTCGTGCGTGGGCAGTTTATAAAATAATTCTCTTACCGAAATTAATTTTCTTACTAGTAACCATTTCTTCATAAATGAAACTTTCTTGGACATTTAGACATTAAAGTCCTCAATTAATTCTATTTAGCGAATTTAGCGGCAACAGCATTTTTGAGAAATATAATTGCTAATGAAAACAAATTTTTCATTACATCTTGTAGATTGCGGAGAATTTTTTTGTTAATTTCTATCGCTTTGCATATGGCACAGTAATCAACAGCTTCAGAGGTGTAGTCGTGCAAGGGCGTGATCTGCGTCACACACATAAAACAACAGTACATATTAAGCTTTTCATTTGCTTTATTTAATATTAATTTTTCATATGTCTAAACAGACCTTAACGCATTACAATCAGAGGCGTCCATATGAGTGGTGCTAGGGGGTGGATTGAGAAAAATCATTATCTTCTTCAAGGCTATCAAACATTTTAGTAAATATACAAGATACTAAAATACTATAAAAAACAAAAAACGATACTGCCTGATAATTAGTAATGAACTAGAAAGTACATTTTTTTTTAAAATGTGACTGTAAAACTTTTGAAAGTAAATGCATAGCAGAATCGGGCAAATTTCATTTTTAAGTAACGACAGGTAGAGCCAGGGGCGGCTATACAGCAGGGCGACCCGGACGGCAGCCCGAGATTCCGTTTGGATGAGGGCGTCAAACTGAAGTTAAAATTTTTTTAATTGACCCAATAGTAAAAATCTCTTTAAAAAGAGACAAATTTAGAGAAATTTTTAGAGACATCTTTAGAGAAATTCTCCCAGACTTTTGGCCACTTTTATAGGATAGACGGCTCACGATGCACCTGTGAAAATCTTCTATTTATTTTCGCCGGAGGGGGCGCCAAAAAGCAATCTGTGTCAGGCCGCCCGGATTCAAAATCAACCTCGAGCCTCCCCCCCCCGGGTAGAGCTCGAGTCTTCCCTTGATCTTACGTTGGCGCCAATGAGCACAATTACTTTTTTATTGTACCACAATAAGATAACAATAATAATAATTACAGTGGAACTTGGTTATGACAAATACAGATATAATGAATTAATGGAAAAAGTGAACATAAATGGACGTGGTTGCTTCAATTGCTTGAAGTTTTGCCTTTCCACAGATCCAAATTCAAATTTCCACCTTTGTCTCGATCTCTAGAACTTGTTGAAGAAAGCCCTTCTCACATCGATATACTATTTGATAAAATAGTTATTATTTGCATATATTAACA